>JAVBJF010001310.1:0-16485 GCA_033439095.1 Pseudococcus viburni
ATTATAATAAATAACATTTTTAAAAAAATTAGTCTTCCTAAAAAAAAAATTCTTTCACCCATTCCATGGCGGAAGAAAAAAACCTACTGCAGATAACCTACTTTTATTTATTTTCTCAAAGGAAATTTTTAAACGCTCATCCTAACATGCACTGTTCAACTCGAACCAGTTGCATGTTTTGTTTCCCTGCATCAATTGGCAACCCTAACTTTTCCACCACAACCAACACCACTGCAACGTTGCCACACATTACTTTTTCTTATCAGAGTATACGTTCGTACCTGGAGCCTCAGTTATCCAGGTTTTAGTTCGTCAGTTCAGCGCCATGTACCCAATGCATTTTCCAGCATTCGCCACAGAGTTCGCCGGTGTGTTTCGGCGTTTACTTCGTACTCGCCATCTCCATAATTTTAGTATCGTTTCTGTATATCTCATACTGCATACATGTGTACTTTTTGCGCCTCCTTAAAATACATATTTTCTCACCTCAGTTCACTTGTCCTTTTTTCGCGCCCTGGGCCCAAAAGCCTTTTCGACTGTGTCTATCCGGTAAAGGCATTACACTAATTCCTAGACGCCGAGTTACCAAAACGGGATCGATAGCTCTCGGCTACTTCCGAAGGTGTTCGTTCGACTTCATTGAATTTATTCATCATTTTTTACATACTTACACGATGTTTAATGAAATGAGAATACACAAATTGAACTTTTTTTACATCAATAAGTATAAAAATTAAACACGTCACGTCGTATGTCAAACAAAGTTGAATTTTTTTAGTTCCAGTAAGTTGTGCCAATTTTATTTTCATTTTATTTTTCCTTTTTTTATAGTTTCGCTAATTTACTGTTGAATTAAAAAAATTACAGTTTTTTTTACAAAGTGTCTTGAAAAAAAAATGATTTGTCTCATAAATTATTAATATCTACCTAGGTAGTAGGTACTATTGAATTCTGATTTGTCAATTTTTAAATTGAAATTTTTATGTTAGGTAAAGAAATGTTATAAAATTAAAATAATTGAATAGAAGAATTTAAACTTAAAAGATTTTTTAAATAAAAATACTTATGAAAAAAATGTGATATTGTTTAACCCAACAGTTAATCAGTGATTCAGTGACACTAAAATATAATAAATTGAGATATTCCAAAATTAAATATTAATACAGAAAAGTAAACAAAAATCAAATTGGCACGAATACTTCTACTTACAGAAATCAAAAAATTTCAATAATATTTGATTCAATAAAATGACATGTATAATTTTTATATTTAAATGCTAAAAAAAAGTTTAATTTTTGTTTAAGTACTTGTTTAATTAAAATCGTATTTTTAATTTCAGCTAATTAAACTGCATTTATAAGTAGATACAGCATTTATATGCAAAAGTACGTAAAAATAATGTAGTGTTGCAAGAGTGGTCGTCAAGACACTCCCTAGGAGTGCTTCTCACTCCTCATTATTCTCGATTTCCACTCCACTCCCACTCCACTCTTCACTTTTTTGTAACTCTCACTCCTACTTCACTCCACTCCTTCACTCTGCTCACTCCCACTCTCACTCCCACTCCCACTCTCACTCTTTTATTTTTTTTTTCAAATTAGAAAAACGAAAAAGGAAAAACTAAAACAGAACAAGAATTTAGAATATTCACTTTTTAAAAAATTATTTATGTTAAAATGAAAATCAAAAAGGAAAAGGAAAACATAAACAAGACTAACAAAACTAACAAAAGACAAGACAAAAACTAAAAAAATTAAAAAAAAAAACAAAAAGTAGAAAAAGAAAAACTTGAAATTAGAAAATAGGTACTAGTAATAGCCAATAGGTAGTAGTTACTGGTACTACTGGTGTACTGGTAAACATAATTTAGCCATTTGTATATTAAATACTTGTTCATGTTCTCAATCAAAATTAATTACCAACTTCTTCAAATATCTTTTGACTTATTCCTTAAAATATCAATTTATCCATATTTTAAGGAATAAGTCAAAAGTTAAAGTCCCAAAACTTGATTATAAACCACGCTTTACGAGTTGAAAAAAAAGAGTGAAGAGTGCGGAGATTTTCAGCACTCCCACTCCCACTCCCACTCTTGTACAGAACACTCCACAATGAGAGTACTCCCATGCTCTCCTGTGAAATTCACTCTCACTCCTTTGACACTCTTTCAAAAATTTGCACTCCCTTGCACTCTTCACTCCCACTCCCACTCCACTCTTGCAACACTGCGTAAAAATATAAAAATAATGAAAAAATTCAAACAAGTCGAACGAACACCTTCGGAAGTAGCTGAGAGCTCTCAATCCCGTTTTGGTAACTCGGCGTCTAGGAATTAGTAAGGCATTACCCTCTATATGAAACAGCCGGGAAGCACGGACCGGCAACGCAGCAGTAGTAGTCCTATTTTAGCGTTGCGTTATATGGCGCGCGCGATATTTTTCCTTATATCTCAAAATTTTGAGTGGGCACATAGGTGTTTGAGGCATGAAAAATTATCTACTTTTCACGGGCTACAACGTGGTTTTTGTTCCAAAGCTCTATCCTCAACCGATCAAAAGTTATAAAAGTTTGAAGCTTAAAAAATTTCATGTTCGACTTTTCAAATTGAAATTACTCAAAATTTTGAGTGAGCACATAGGTGTTTGAGACATGAAAAATGATCTACTCTTTACTGGCTACAACCACGTTTTTTTCCCAAAGCTCTAGCTCAAACCGATCAAAAGTTGTAAAAGCTCAAAGTTCGAGCTTTCGCAACTTTTGATCGGTTTGAGCTAGAGCTTTGGGACAAAAACGTGGTTGTAGCCAGTGAAGAGTAGATCATTTTTCATGTCTCAAACACCTATGTGCTCACTCAAAATTTTGAGTAATTTCAATTTGAAAAGTCGAACATGAAATTTTTTGAGTTTCAAACTTTTATAACTTTTGATCAGGTGAGGATAGAGCTTTGGAACAAAAACCAAGTTGTAGCCCGTGAAAAGTAGATAATTTTTCATGTCTCAAACACCTATGTGCTCACTCAAAATTTTGAGATATAAGGAAAAATATCGCGCGCGTCATAAAACACAACGCTAAAATAGGACCACTAGTCTCGATTTTTGCGATGTTGCCGGTTCATGCTTCCCGGCTGTATCATATAGAGGGTAATGGTAAAGGGAGATTGGCACGCACCTTTTGCATATCTCTTCACGTTGTTGTCAAAGATATTCTTCTCGCTCTAACCGCTGGTTCTGAGTGCGAGTTAACCAATCGTATTCATCGTACGAGGCGCGACGTACCAGCAGCGGTTGGTCCTTTTCGACTTCTAACTCTGGATTTTTGGCGATTGCAACCAGCAGTTCTGTTACTCGTCTGATGTCGTCCAGGTGAAGGAAACGAATGAGCCCGCTTGTAATGGTATTCTTCGCCGTCCATACGATTTCTCTCCTCACCGACTATAATTCTTTAAGAGCTTTCCACAACTTAGAATTACGATTGTATCGTTTAATTCTCTCTGAAACAATTACACATAGGTAACAAATTAAATCAGGATAACCAAAATGATTAAATTTTGATGAAAGTTCGAATATTTATAATACTTCCTAAAAATATTATCCGCGTCCGAGACCGATGAGCTGAACGTTTTTAAAAATGATGATTTGGGAAAATTAACGATTTTACAAAAATGTGTTCCGATATGGTGATGTTTAGGGGAAATCTCACCCTGCCCCCTCAAGAGATGAATTGACCCCATCTCTGTAAAAGTAACCAGGGGTATGCATATTTACAATCCCCTTTTGAAAATTTTGAAAAAAAATTAAAAAAATATTTATTATTATTTTTTTTGAATTATCATTACCTACATATTAAAATTAGCCAATTTTCAGAGAATTACTACTAAGCAATTCAGTTTTAATACTAATCCATTTTTTTGACCGTTTCAACGAAACTGAATGCAATTAAATTATATTGATACAATAAGTAGATACGCATAAAAAATCACTTGAATTCCAACTTTATCTGTTGAAAATTACCTAATTGTTTCATATCGATAGTGCCGATCGATCATATCGATAGTGCCGATCGATATTCTAATGAACTTTCGTACGTGACTCTTTTCGTTGATTTATCAAGTTGGATAATCACCGGTCAAAATTTTAATCAGTTTGAAATTTTGATTTCATTCGGATACCTAGGTAGGTACCTAATTGATGCAAGTGAATAAATATTTCTCTTTTGATGATAGGAAAATTTTATCTTATAAACTTCATTTCTATAATAGACAATCGTTTAGGGAAATGTTTTCGTTTCCTAATAATTTTCAAACTGTCGTGTTTTCTTTGAATCGAAATTACTTTTCTTATGACATTCCTCTCAAGAAGTGAAATTCCTCGATGAATTAAACACAGGCCAACATATTCGATCTAGCAACGTTGATTTGACAGTTCTAAGAGGCTGATATTAACATTGGTTTATATGGGAGATTGCGGTTTTTCGCTTTTATCTTTTCGTATAGGCATTTTACAAAAATTTTTATGAAAAATTCTTAAAGATAATTGAATTATCTTTCTAATGGTATATTTACTTTTGGATTTTTCTTCATCATTAAGCGTATAATCAAGGAAATCTCTTGAGGAATCTGCCGACCTTCTCAGATTAACGTTAATTACAACTGTAATTTTTTTTCAAACTATAGAAAATTGTATATCGTTGGAAAGAGCATGAAAAATGCTACATTTTATTCATTTGAAGTTTTACTCCAGTTATTTTCGTATGCGAAATAATTAGAGTTGAACTTTTGAAATACATAATTTTGAAAACCATTACAGCTGGAGAAAAACTTCCAATGAATGAAATGTAGCATTTTTTATGCTATTTCCAACGATATATGTGACCTTCCAGGAAGAAACCGACCTTCCGTCCGAAAAAAAAATTAAAATAAAAGTTTCTCAATCAATCCAAAACAATGATTATCATTTGTTTTGGATTGATTGAGAAACTTTTTTTTTAAATTTTTTTTCGGACCGAAGGTCGGTTTCTTCCTGGAAGGTCACATATAGTTTTCTATACTTTGAAAAAAAATTAAAAGTAGTATGAAAACACCGATTCGGGAGACTTTTTTAAAAATGAGCGCGCGCAGCGATTTATTCACACTCCTTCATTTCCCGCCTGCCCGCCGTGATGCCATGATCACGCGTCATCATCTCAGTTGATTTTTTCACGCTCCCCCGCCTCCCGCCTCCCGGCTGCCCGCCTGCCCGCCATGATGCCCTCGGGTCACGTCATCATCGCCGCCCATATTATGACGCCTTCACCTCCCGCCTGTCCGCTAAGATGCCGTCGCATCCACCAAGGTAATCATGATCATGAATAAAATTCCCGCCAAAATTTAAAAATTGTGTTTGATGCAAGCGAACTCTACACTTGGAAAAATGAACTGTTTCATTCAATTTTTTTTTAAATTTCTAGTTGGATCAATTTTTTCTTTTTAATTTATATTTCAATTCGATCATTTCATTTTTTTTATTTTTGTAAGAGGGTGCTCTACGCTGTTTGGGTTGCATAAGTGAGAAATTGATAAGGCAAAAATTAAGTTTTGAATTTGCCTTTTTTTTGAGTTTTAACGAGGTGAAATGAAGAAATAATGTATGAGTATGTTTTTAATATGTAAAATAAAGAAAATAAAAGCATAGAAACGTTTCATTTTACTAATACATATAATAATGATACTGCAAATTTGAAGAGATGTAAGATTTGTTAGCGGTTTTTGCAAGATTTCTCCCAGACTATTGAATCAAATTTTATGAAATTTGGATTCGTGATGAAAAATAACATTTCTGACAGGCTGAAAGAGCCCTTTTTTCATTTTTTTGAAATTCCAAAAAATATTTCACATTTAATTTTTTTCTTGCAAAATCAAAAAAGGGCTCTTTCAGCCTGTCAGAAATGTTATTTTACATTACATATCCAAATTTCATCAAATTTGATCAGATAATTTCGGAGAAATCTTGCAAAACTGCCAATAACTTTTAATTTCTTCAAATTTTTCGTATCATAATTATATTGGTAAATGAAACTTTTCAATACTTTTATTTACTTTATTTTACGTATTAAAATCATATTCATAAATTATTTCATCATTTCATTTCGTTAAAACTAAAAAAAAAACAACAAAAAAAACGCAAATTCAAAACTCAATTTCTGCCTTATCAATTTCTCACTTATGCAACCTTAAAAGCATATAGCACCACCTTAAATGTTAACCAAAAACTTGTAGGTACGTATATGTATTTGAGTATGGTAATCGCTGTATTTACTTGGTAATTTTTACAACATGATCTTAACCAGGGTTGGTAGCCTAGCTGAAAGCCTAAGCCGAAAGCTGAAAAAGCCTTATAATCTTTGTTTTGAAAAGCCAGCCGAAAGCTTAAGCTATAATATTTGAAAAGCTAAAGCCAGCCGAAAGCTCTATTTTTTCGGCTTATTTTTTTTTAATTCTGTGTTTCTGTTTCTGTAAAAGTGAAATTCATATCAAAATTTTTAAAATTTGACAAGATTCAGGTTGGGAAAATTTACTGCATTGATGAAAATTTTAAAAAAAAGAATCAACTTTTAGCAAAATAATAAAAGTTTTGAAAAAAAATCAATTTTTAGCAAAATTGAAGCCAAAAGCCGTAAGCTGAAAGCCGTAAGCTGAAAGCCGAAGCTGAAGCCAAAGCTGTATTTTTTTTTGAAAGCCAAAAGCCGAAGCCGTATATTTTTTTTCATAAGCCCAAGTCACCCAGCCACATTTTTTAGTACGGCTTACCAACCCTGATCTTAACATTTGATTCGCATATAGTGTGCTAACATCAGTATAATAGCCCATGCAAAAAAATAGTAGTACTAAAGTATAACTAAAACCACTAGTACTAAAGTACTACTATTTTGAACGAAAAAGTAGTACTATTATATTACTTTTGTAGCATTACTAAAGTAGTACTAGGTAAGTAGTACTGAAGTAGTAAAAAAAAAAACAATTCACTAGCAAAATCATGTATGGGTTGGCAGAGACTTTTTCGCCACAGGGTATAACCTATTGTATAGGAACCAGTTTTAGTATACAGATAAGTGTTAGATACATTTAACTTACATGAGATCGAGGTTTACAGGAGCACGCCACCAGGTCGGGTAGAAACTTCACTACTAAATATAATATTTGAGCATGAAATCGGAAAATTTTTTTTCCTCAATTTTGATTGAATCGAGGAAATTTTTTTATTTTTTTGTATACTATAATAATATAAAATTTTGGGGCGCATTTAGCGAATTTATATTTCTCCTCTTGAAGCACAGAGCCTCAGAATTCTCAATTTAAGGAAAAAAGGAAGTGAGATCTGGAAAAATTTGAATTAAAATTTTTTGAGTGGTATGTATTTTCTAAATGATTTTTTCAAAGGTGTAGAATACAAATTCGGCAATAAGTAGTTTTAGTTTTACCTTCAAAATTGAGAATTGGAGTAAGAAGGCGGTAAGGGAGAGCTGTGAGGCCCTGAAAAACTTTAATTTTGATATTTTTTGAATGAGAAATGAATGAAAATCTATATTTTTGGGAGCTTAGAATTTGAGTTTGACTGCTGTATCTATCCATTAAACCAAAAACAGAACAAACTCAGTGTAAAATATCATGGTTCAAAAATAGAATTTTACAGGATAGTGAAATATTATGCTCAAAATATTTCTATGACTTAAAATTAGGTTCGGAAAATATTACTTAGTCTCATAATGTGGAGTGAGGATTTAGAGGGCAGATTTGACTATTCAATTCTCTTTCTAGTTCTCAATAATCAAAAAGAAAAATTTTCCCATATGTTTCTAAGTCACCAGTCTTTGAAGTTTTCGACTTTTTTAAACAAATGCTGGAAAACTTTTGATTTAAAAACACAAAAAAGTGTTACCTCTTTTCAAAATTCAAAATAAATTAAACCATTTTTTTTTCATGAAATTCTGTTTTTGAAACTGCTGTAAAAAATTTCTAAATTTGAACTATTATTTATTTTAAACGGATATTTTGATAGTAGCTGATAACACTACACAACAAATTTTTTTTTGTGTTTTAGTTCTCATGCCGAAATTCTGATTCTAGGCATCAAAATGAACCAACATACCGATTTGTGGCCTCCAAAGTTTGCTTGACGGTGGGAGGGGGGGGGGGGCAAAATGTGATTTTTCGAGAATAATAAATACTGGCTTTAGAGAAAAATGTTGAAAAATCTTCTTGACCTAATCTTATAGGAAATTTCACGGCGAATCGGATGGAACAAACCGCAGACCTCTATCTTGTAAAGGAAAAAAGTTACAGCCAAAACTTTTCTAAATTTTGAGAAAAAAATCACATTTTTGAGGATTTTTTAAAAAGTGTCTTTTATGAGAAAAGTTGGCGTCCTAGGACCATAGTGAAGAGAACTAAAATTGTAGAGGATGAAATTTTCTATCTGATAGGTTCAGTGAAATTTTTCTGAGAGGCGTAGTTTTTGAGATATTCTTGAGTCAAGTTGGAACATAATTACTTTTGGTAGCCAAAAATTGATTAATTTTCTTTTTTTTCTCAATTTCTTCCACTAATGTTCCAAGTTTTTCAAAACTATCTCGAAAACTACGCCTCTCAGAAAAATTTCACTAATCCTATTGGATATAAGAAAATTCATCCTCTACAATTTTAGTTCTCTTCACTATTGGGTCCTAGGACGCCAACTTTTCTCATAAAAGTCACTTTAAAAAAAAAAACTCAAAAATGTGATTTTTTCACAAAATTTAGAAAAGTTTTGGCTGTAACTTTTTTTCATTACGAGATAGAAGTCTGTGGTTTGTTCCATTTGATTCGCCGTGAAATTTCCTATGCATAAGCTTAGCCCATTTTTTTTAAATTTTTCTCTAAAGCCAGTGTTTATTGTTCTCGAAAATTCACATTTTTGGCCCCCACACCCTACAAGCAAATTTTGGCCAAAAAAATTATTTTCTTCATTAGTTACATACAAGCAACCTAATTATGGCAATCAGAACCCAAACCCAAAATTCGTGTCATGTAGTGTAATTATCTATATGCTGATTTCTGTTGGAATTGAATATAAATATAGGTACCTACATTTTGAAGTACCTAAAAAAATATACTTATTTGTTAGTATTATGTTAGTACTACTTTAGTATTACTCTCTAAGTAGTACTGTTCTAGTTTACCGCTGTACACAAATAGTATGGATTTAGTGGTTGAATGAGATTTGAGAAACCATAGGAAAACATCAACATTGAATCACATTGGCTTCTTAAAAATATAAGTTGTACTTCAGTAATACTAAAGTATCATGTTAGTACTACTTTAGTACTACTTTAGTATTACTCTCCAAGTAGTACTCTACCAGTACTTGTGGCGAAGCGCCATCTACCGAGTTAAAAGACATTCAAGTTGGGATTGTTGTGCTTTTAGTATGATTAAGATGGAATGATGATGCAATTTTTATATGAAGAGGAACGTGTTGAATAAATTATGGAAAAAGTGATCGTTTTATTCGCGATTAACCAAATTATGAAGAAAAGGACAATTACATTTGTCACATGGTATCAGAACGTTCGTTGAATCCACATTCACCCAGGAAAAATGTCTTCTATTTCCCAAACTGAGAAAAAACTTGGCGTTGCCAAGGACCATCTGGGACACAAACTCGAAGTAATTCAAGATCAGCTCGGAGCAGAAACTCAAGATTCCTTAGCGTTGGATAAAAACTACCGAAAACTGAAATGTGTCTACGCCAAGGTAACCGAACTCAGAACCGAGCTAGAAAAATTAATCCGGGCAGCCAACAAAAAAGAACAAATTGAAGCTTTTGAAGCAGAAACGGAAGACTACGAAAACTTGTTTGGAGATTGCGACGATGCACTAGCAGAAGCAGAATCAATCTGCGCCCAAAACGAGAAAGAAAAAGAAGTATCACAGCTACGTGAGTCACTAAATAACTCTTACCAATACTCGGCTCCTTGTGAAAAACTGCCAGAGTTGCCGAAAGTTACCTTTGATGGTGATATAACGACTTATCAAGAATTCAAGCAAAATTTTGAAGTAACAATTGGAACTACAACTACTGCTCAAAATCAAAAATTAACATTCCTGAAAGAAGCTTTGCTCGGTGACGCTAAAAATGACCTAAAAGGGTTACCAACTACAAAGGAGAACTACGATTTGGCTTGGCAGATGCTGGATGATAAATATGGTAATACAACCAGAATGATACAAATTCTATACAATAAGATAACCGTATTATCAACATCAAAACCAAGTACAGAGAGCCTTCGTAAAACGTATGATAACATAGAAGTTATTCTCCGAACTCTCGAATCATTGGGCGAATCATTCGATAAAAACACAATTCTGTTCAATACAATTGTGCAAAAATACCCAAAGGATGTCGTTTATGAAGCTCATCAGTCCGTTTCCGATGCGTTGAACCTAGCTACATTTCGTGTAAAAATGAAGGAGATAATCCAAAAACGTGAACAACTTAACTTCACTGTTCCTGTCACAGAGAAACCAGAGAAACCAGCTACGTTCACAACAGAAGCCCTAGCTGTAAAAACCAGACAAGAAAAAGGCACTCCAAAGAAACGATGTATTTATTGTTCTTCAGAGCAACATTGGTCCGACGAATGTGATAAATTCACCACAATAGCTGAGAGGAAGGAAGTCATAAAAGGCCGCTGTTTTAAATGTCTGCGTAAATTTCACAATCCTCAAAATTGTACCGAAGATCGCACCTGCGTCCACTGTGGACAGAAAAATAATCACCACCGAAGCCTGTGTGAAAAACTATTCAAGAATAAAACACCGACTCCTCCAACTAGTGAAAACGACAACAAGCCAAACGGTGACAAACCCGAACAGTCCTGTTTGTTATCAAATCGTGATAAGAATTGGTTGATGACAGCCGTGACAGAAATTACAAACCCAGTAAATGGTAAAACTTTCAACGCTCGTTTGATCCTTGATGGTGGTAGTAAACGCACGTATATTAAAAAGGAAACTGCCGACTATTTACAACTGGCCGCTATCACCGAAGAAAACTTGTTACTCGATACCGTTGGTGATAATGAACTTCAAAAAATCTCATCTCGCATGGTAGAATTGCAGATTTATACTCGAATGGGTAAGGTTACGATCGAAGCTAATACAATTCCAACCATCATTAACGAAATCGACACATTTGATCCTAAACAACTATCAGATGCCTCAATATTACGTGATAAACAACTTGCTGATACTTCAAAGCGAACGGATGTACAGATTTTGATTGGAATTGATCATCTGTACGACTTCTTAACTGCAGAAGTAATTGAATTTGGTTTACATCAATACCTCGTAAATAGCAAACTGGGTTGGTTATTTGCTGGTAAAGTTCAGACAGGTAATAAATCGAACTACACAAAGTGTTTATTACTCAAAACAATCCACACCGATACTAGTACAGATTTATCTCAATTGTGGGAATTAGACACTCTTGGAATAAAAACTACTCCAGATGTCAACGAAGAGATCGCACTAAAATTATTTGAAAATAGCGTAACTTACGAAGATAAACGATATACTGTCGAGTGGCCGTGGACTGATAACAAATCGGAACTAAAATCAAATTATGGACTAGCGGTCAGCAGATTAGAAAATTTGGTGAAAAAATCCAGCGACGAGTTCCTTCAAAAATATGACGCAGTGTTTCAAACTTATCTCGCCGAAGGTATCATCGAATTGGTAGACGATACTGAACCAGCAGAGGATATCATTCATTACTTGCCTCATCATGGAATTGAAACTGATTCAACTAGCACCCCTCTACGTCCGGTTTTTGATGCTTCAGCTAAACCAGGTAAACGTGAAAAGAGTTTAAACGACTGTATTTACAAAGGACAAAATCTCAACGAATTATTAGCTGCGTTGTTACTGATATTTCACAGTTACGAATACATCGTTCTCACAGACATTCAAAAAGCATTTCTACAGATATTCTTAGCAAGAAAAGATCGCGACTCAGTCCGGTTTCTGTGGCTGAAAAATTTCTTACTAAAATGCATCAAAAATAATATCGCCGTATATCGTTTTCGAAGAATATTATTTGGTGCTAGCGCGAGTCCATTCTTATTAGCAGCTACAATTCGTCACCACCTCGCCAAATATCCGCAACACATTGTAAAGAAAATACTCAAAGCTCTCTACGTTGATAATTTCATTGCCGGAGCTGATTCGTTAGAAGAATTATTGAAGTTAATCGATTCGTTGGTGGAGATTTTCGCAGATGCATCAATGACGTTAAGACAATGGCAAACGAATGAAAAACAGGTGATTAATCATTACCCCGAACTTGATTGAATCGAAGACGCCGTAGTATCAGTACTTGGAATTAACTGGAATTCTACAGTAGACACAGTATCATTGAAACCTGTCGTTTTTGATACCTCCGTAGCTACGAAACGAAGCATTTTAAAACTCTCATCAAAAGTTTATGATCCATTAGGATACTTCTCTGCCATCCTGCTCAAGAGTAAACTAATCCTCCGCGAATTATGGAAAAATAAATACAACTGGGATCAACCCATTCCTGACAAGTTGGCTACAGAATGGTTCGAGATTGTTCAAGAATTGCAAAAAATTAATACCATTGATATACCGCGAAAATTTCCCTTACCAAGAATAAACTCAAATCTACAATTACACGTATTCGCGGATGCTTCTAAAGATGCCTACGGAGTTATAGTTTATATCAGAATCGAACATGGTACGAGCATCAAGACAAAGCTTTTGTTTACAAAATCCAGAGTAGCACCGATTAAATCTCCGTTAAAAATTCCACGTTTAGAATTACTGGCTGCGACTATAGGCAGCCGAGCATTACGTTTCGTTGAGAATAGCTTGTACAATTGTTCCTTTGATAAAAAATTCCTATGGTCAGATTCGACTTGCGCCATTGGTTGGATTAATTCTACAAAAACTTTATCACCATTCGTAGAAAGACGAGCTAAAGAAATTCGAGAGTGTAATCTAAATATAAACTATGTCAAATCTGAAGAAAATCCGGCGGATATCGCGAGTCGTGGTACTAATGTAGCCGGTTTAAACGACCTGTGGTGGTATGGACCTGTATGGTTACAAGAAGAAGAATCGTCATGGCCTATCATACAGTTATCAGAAGAAACATCGGCTGAATTTCAATCAGAAATACGCGAAACGGTATTATTAGTACCAAATGTTGAGAACCCAACCCCTTCCCCGCCATTTGGTATTCTTATCAGCGACTATGATAACTGGAGTAATTTGTTACGTGATACTATCAGCCGTTCCGGTGATGAGTTAAATTTTGAAACAGCAACCAAGGTATGGATCCAGTATATTCAACAACTTTATTTTTCCGAAGAGTTCAATGCTATTCGCGATGGTACACATTGTAATCGTGTAAAACAACTCAACTTAGTTCAAGATGACAAAATACTCCGAGTCAAAGGGCGATTATCACACATCAGTGAAGCAGTGAACGATTTTCCAATTTTATTACCCAATAGTACTGAACTCACAGCTCTAATCATTTCCGATATTCATGCTTCGCTGTATCATGCTGGAGTTTCTCAGACGTTGGCAGAAATTCGGAAAAAATACTGGTTGTTAAAAGGTAGACAAGCTGTATACTACGTTATCAAAAAGTGTAAAAATTGCAAAATATTCTCTGGACCAGCTTATAAATATCCAACAGTTCCGCCTTTACCTGGTTATCGCCTGAAACGTGAAAATGCATTCTCATACGTTGGAATCGATGTATTAGGCCATTTATTTGTTGGTAAACAGAAAAAATTAGATATGAAGAAAAAATGGATTCTTTTAGTAACATGTTTAATAACCAGAGCCGTTCATCTCGAAGTACTAGAAGATATGACTACTGAAGAAATTTTAAATTCGCTTCGTTTAGTTTTTGCCCGAAGAGGAGTTCCTAAATTTATCCTAAGCGATAATGCTCCACAGTTCAACGTATTAAAAGACCTCTTAACTAGCGATCCTGGTCAGTACCTTGATAAAAATGGAATCACTTGGAAACAAATTCCAGAATTCGCACCATGGTCCGGTGGTATTTATGAACGGATGGTGGCGTTAGTGAAAGAAGCATTAAAACGCACCTTTTATCACGTTACCCTTACTCGAAGACAATTACAAGTGGCATCTGCGGAAATAGAAGCGATCATCAATTCGAGGCCGATTGTTTATGTCGGAGCAGATGACAAATCCGTACTATCTCCTAGTGATCTAATCAACATTCCATTGAATATACCGGAAAACTTCGATCCCCAGAATCCGGGGAAAACTTTGTGTGAAATTGTTGCCAACTGGAAAAATGGAAATCAACAACTCGACTCCTTCTGGGAAATTTGGAGAACCCAATATATCGAAAGGTTGAGGCCGGTCAAAGGGAAACTTCAGTCAAAATACTCCGTTCCGGAAATTCCAAAATTGAATGATGTGGTCATTATTCAAGAAAAACTTTTGCCGAGAGGCAAATGGAAAGTCGGAAAGATCACCGAATTGCACCACAGCAAGGATGGTGAAATTCGTTCAGCAGTTGTCACGTTGGAAGGTGGAGGTACACTTAATCGCCCGGTGTGCCTGCTCCACCCCATCGAATCCGAGGCAGAAATGGGGCCGCCGGTAGGTCACACTGGACCCAACGAGCCGGAAATCTCAGCTGATGGACCTCCGCAGCTCCGGCCCTCAAGGAAAGCTGCCGTTGATGCGAGGGAACGAATTAAAGGATGGATCGATGCGATGTGATGAGGAAATTTTTTTTTGAAGTCCGTGGTGAGGGGCCAATGCCTCTTTCCTTTGGGTCATATTAGTTTTAGAATTTTTGAACCTTTCAATTTGTTTTTAATTTTAAAAAATTTTCGTTTTTGGGAGTGTGGCGAAGCGCCATCTACCGAGTTAAAAGACATTCAAGTTGGGATTGTTGTGCTTTTAGTATGATTAAGATGGAATGATGATGCAATTTTTATATGAAGAGGAACGTGTTGAATAAATTATGGAAAAAGTGATCGTTTTATTCGCGATTAACCAAATTATGAAGAAAAGGACAATTACATTTGTCACAGTACTGCTTAGTACACAAATAGTAGTACTAAAGTACTGAAGTACCAAAGTAGTTGTGTGCAAATCTATAAAAATACTATAATAGTAGTACTTTAGTACTACTCATGTACTATTTTTCTGCATGGGAGCATATTCTTAGCATCATGCTAGCGTACTGATACTTGGGAAATATTGAGCTTGTAGCTTAATCTTAGAATTCTCTCAAGAAATGTGCTAGCACCGTGATAATAACATAATTCTAGCATCATGCCAACACACTGATAGAGAGAAAAATGCTAGCACCTTTCTAATACTTAGCATAATGTTAACATTTTTCAAACATTATATTTACTTTGTTTACAATATTTTTCTTGAAGGAATGAATGATTGGAAGGGTAGATGAAAATAAAAAGGATGGAACACTTGGTAGGTATAAGAAGATTATTGTTGAAAAAAAAAAATGCAAGTTCTGTAATTTTTCCCACCAATATATTATCTAAACTTATACTGGCATTATTCTGACATTTAACCAGCACAAATATTGTCATTTAGCTAACATACCACAACTTTATGCCATCATAAAAGTGATAGCACTTTTGTCTGCTAGTATAATGCCAGGATGATGCTACAGAGAATTTATCAGTGTAGAAACATGCTAACATCACTCAAGCATCTGGCTTGATTCATTCATTCTCAGATGCTATAGCTGACCACATATACCAGTTATGTGTCATAATGCAAAAATTGTCAATAGGGATGAAAGCATGCTAGCCCACCACGTTCCTGTTTTTTAACACATTGCTGCTGGCATAATGCTAACATTACAATAATAAGGAATTCTAGCATCGTGCTAGGTATAATGGAATCATCATGCCATGCTATAATAATATGCTGCTAGCGTGTCATGTTACTTTCATGTTGACTGTTTTTCAATGTTCTGATGGTAGCATTTGTGCTAATGGACAGTGATAGCATCATGCTGGTACCATGTTACTTGTTTTTCAACACTATAATGCTAGCATTATGCTAATAGACAGTGCTGGCATGATGCTAGAAATGCGATAGTACACAATAGTGTGATGGTGCTTGCATTATGCCGATGGACAGTTAGCACTAAGCTAAGTGTAGTCTGAGCATAATGCTGGATTTTTCTAGTGTAATGGTGCCAGCATACAATATGCAAATCAAATGCTATGATCAGAAATAATGCTTATGAAATGCTACCATTATGCTTTTATGAAAGTGCTAGCACTTCCCATGCTAGTGTAATTTTAGGATGATGCTACAGAGAATTTGACAAAGTAGCATCATGTTAGCACCATGCTAGCATAGTACTAGATTTATTCATTTCCAGGTGCTACTGTTGACCATGTGCCAGGATAATG
>JAVBJF010001311.1:0-16477 GCA_033439095.1 Pseudococcus viburni
AAACCACATGGCTTGCCATATTGGAAAAAAAGCTACCACTCTATTTAAACGCTCCCCTCTATCGCCAAATTCTTTCCTTTAAAGAAACCCATCAAAATGGCATCCCCACATCGAGTAATTTATTCGTAAAAACGAAAATATTTGCAAAAAACCCCACGCTAAAACCCAAAGCTTTCCATAATGAAGAATCCCCTCGAAAGGGTCCATTCTGCTTAAAAAACCGATATTTTGAGCCAAACATTTGTAAAAATTTTCATTTCAATAAAAGTGAAAAAATCGGATCTTAATTGTGTGCTAATACAAACGGAAATCTCCGGAGGGAGAAAAATGTGGCAAACTGAAGTTTGCCTTGCATTTTAAAAATGGCCCAAATTTTTTTCTCTCAAACCCAAATTTCCCCCAATAAATTTTCAAATCCGCTTTGTTTAAAACAACCAAGAACGATAAAACAATTTTTTTTCGAAAAAGAATTAGTCTTAAAATTTTTGATATTAAAAAGATGATAAACGATAACCGATAAACCGTTAAATCCTGAAAATTGGCGAAAATAAGGTCAGGAAAATGACCGAAAAATCATTTTCACGAACCGTTAAAAATAGTAACAAAGAAAATTATTAAAAATTTTTTTAGTTTTGATAAATTCTGAATCAAATTTACGTGTGCATTTTTTATCCCTTTGGTGAATTTAAAAAAAAAATTAAAATGGTTTTAAAGTACCTAGACCTACCTATCTGTTTTTAAATTAATTTTATGTAGTTACAAAAAGTCCCATTTCATTTTTTCAAAATCTTAGGGTCAAAAATTTTATCATTTTCAAAATAAATAAAATTCTTTTTATAGAATGTTTTTTTAAAAAATTAAAAAAAGAAAACGGGGAAAATAAAAAAAATTTGGCCTATACTTTCAAAAAAAAAGTCATGAAGGGACAAAATGATGTACAATTTAATTTTAAATTTTTTTTATAGTGTAGGAAATTGGGGTTTCTATTTTGGGCAAAATCACTAAAAAAATCATTCAAATCTTAATTTGAATATTTTTTTCATTTTTACGTTTGAATCTCTTCAGCTTAAAATCTTCGAAACAATAATTCAAATTTCATTTCTCTTTGGGAAATTTGAATCACACTCGTAAAATTTTTCAATTACTTATAGTGTGGCAATAAAAGGAAAAAAAAAACATTTTTAGTAGCCAAGATTTTTTTCGCCAAAAATTTTCGAGGGGGTCCCCTGCTAACCCCTAAAAGTCCGCACCCCCTAGACCCCCCTAAATTTTTTATGGAGGCTCCACCCCCCCCAAAATGGGTTTTCCCCGAATAACTCTAGGATTTGGTTTACGGGGCAAAGTATTTTAGTATTTTTGTTCACACTCAATTTCCAACATTTTTTTTTAGAAAATTTTTTTTGGGGAAAAAACGCAGGGGAGATGAGAGTCCGGGAAGGAAGGGGGGGTTTTTAAAAAAATGATATCATTTGAAAACGCGAATAGGATAAAAACGTATAAACTGTATATTTTGGGGATAAAAAAAGTATGTTATGTAAATTTTATGGATTAATACAAATTGACCCACCTTCCCCCCCCATGTCCCCCCCCCACCTTACCCCTTTTTTATTTTCCTTTGTAATATGACTGAAGGGGGGGGGAGGGGTGGACACAGGGGGGGGGGGGGAGATTAAAAAAGTTCTTGAAAACTTTCCCCCTCCCATATGCCCACCCCCTCCCAACCCCCTTTATCATATTACTAAGGCTAAATAAAAAAAAAGTGGGTAAGGGGGGGGTAGGCACTAGGGAGGGAAGGTGGGCAATTGTTTATACCATCAATTTACATAAAAAAACTAAATATTTTCATACCAAAAAAATACAGTTTTGTACGATTTTATACCTTTTTTGCGTTTTAAAATGAAAATCATTTTTCCCAAAACCCCCTTTCCTTCCGGACTCCTATCTCCTCTGCTGTTGGTCGTAAAAAAAAAATTTTCAAAAAAATTTTTTGGAAAAATTGAGTGTAGAACAAAAAGTACTGAACTATTTTCCCCGAAAAACCAAATCCTAAAAGTTTTTTTGGGGAAAAAACCCCTTTTTGAGGGGGGGGACCTCCATAAAAAATTTTTGCACGGGGTCTGGGGGGTGCGATTTTTTAGAGGTTAGTCAGGGTTCACCCTCGACAATTTTTGGCGATAAAATTTTTGGTAGCAAAAAATTTTTTTTTTTTTTAAAAAAAATTGTGCTTTTTCCCGCCAAACCCTTTCCCTTTTTTTCGGGTTTTTTTATGAAAAACTCGAAAAATAAATTTATAGTGAAATATTTTATCAGGATAAAATTTACTCTTTCCTTTTTTTTTTCAATTCAAAATGTAAAATTAAAAAAAAAGAAGGGGAAGTTTTTCAATAATGAGAGATTCATCCTCAACACGAATCATTCCGATTTTTTGAATCCTCTTCTCTCCAAAAAATTATGTGCTTTAAAAATTGATCCGGATACTTCTCACAAAATTTGGGGAAATTTCCCATTTGGGGGTCGCGCCCATAACCATTTTTTTAAAAAGGAAATTTCACAAAAATAAGTTTGGGGCCCTTTTCCCCCTTCCCTTTTAAACACATATTGAACTAGGGGGCCCTATTTTAAAAAATAAACCCTTTTTTTTAAGTAGTTTTTTTAAGGGGAAACCTTTTAAAAAATACCTTACAGAAATTTGGGATTTTAAAACGTTCCTTAACAAAACTTTAAACACAAAATTTTATCGGTGAGACTTTTGGAAAAACCCTTAAGGGCCCGCGAGGTACCTTAAAGGGAACAAATTTTTATCTTACGTATTTACGGGTTTTGATGATATTTTAATTTATTTTTAAACAGATTTGTTAGTAAAAAAATGATGGGAACCACGATTTTATCGATGTAAAGTATACCTAATGGGTATTATTGGAAAAAAAACACATCTATCCCAAGTTATTTTTTTCGCTGAAAGACTATATGGATAAAAATTTTCACAGACGGAAATTTTTAAAAAAAAACATATTTTTTATAAGTGGCCTATTCTTTAAAAATTTAAAGGTTTTTTTGAAAGAAGATCTGAAACTGTCAGTGGGGAAGGGTAAGAAGAGGGAGCTAAAATTGAGAAAAATCTCTCTAGGGAAATTTTTCAATTTTCCGCTTAAAATCAATTTTTCCTCAATTTTTCAGACTAAACATGATAAATTTTTCAATTTTTTTAGCAGGGCTAGTTTTACCATGTTCAAAATTTTATTTTCCCGAATTCAACGAAATTTTTCCAATAAAAAAAAAATTTTTGCTTTGAGAGCATTATTTTTTTCCCTTTCTAATCAACCACCCCGGGTTGATGAAAAATTTCGTGGTCACTTAAAAAAAAAAAACTTGTACTTACTATTTAAAACTTTTTTTTTGACTACCTATCTTCTGTTTTGGGGAAGTGATAAATCTTTTTTTTTTTTTTTAAAATTTGCAATAAACAAAAGGCTTTTTGACCACACTTGAAAAAAAGAGGGGTAAATTATCAAAACTCAAATAATTTTTTCGAAACTTTTTTATGGAAATAAAAAAAAAAATCTTTTTTTTAAAAACATAAAATGAACGATGATCTGATATTCTAATTTTTCTTTTTTTTTTTTCATTTATTGTAAATGGAAACACCGAAAATAAAAAATAGAACGGGAAAATTATAAACCTTCAACACGAGCAATTTGTTTACAAAATATTGATAAATTTGTAAAAATAAGTAAACCCCCTTTTATTGAAAAATGGTTTTTATTTGGTTGAATCACTTTTTAAAATTTGCAAAATGGGATTCAAACATACCAAACGAAATTTGGAAGGGTTTTAAAAAACGACTTTTAGAACCTTACCGAAGTTCTCCTAAGGAAGGTTTTAAAAAACCAAACCCCTTCCTTAAATAAGGTATCCTTATTTTTTAAAGGGTCCTTTAAGGTATTTTTAAAATCGGCCCTAGGACTTTCAATTTTGCTTTAAAAAATTTTTTGGGTTCTCCCCCCCCCCAGGTTGCAATCTTTTTGGTTCTCCCCCCCCCCCGACGAGAGTGGGAAAATTTTTCGTCTTTTATGCATCTGCAAATTTTTTATAGAAACAATAAACTTTCCTATCTGTCACAAAACTGCTGTCACTTGGGCACTTCGGGTTTTAATTTTTAAATGGTTCGGATTATTTTTTTTTTTTTTTTTCTTATTTGGGGGTTCGCTATTGGCTATCACCCATCAGATAACACAGAATAATTTAAAACGTTTTGCGTTTTGTGAACAAGGTTTACCTCCTGTATAAAAAAAAAATTAGTGCTGTTGACTTTCTTTTAGGATTACCCGTAAAGGGCAAGGGAGAAAAAAAAAAAGGGGCACTCCTCCTAAAATCATGAGCTCGTAATAAGTTTTCCCCAAAAATAAAAGTGATGGGCCTCAAAAAGTAAAAGGTTAATATCGCATTAATTCAGGGATTGGAATGCAAAAGGGGATTGGGGGGGATGAAATGTTTTGGGGAAGAAATCCAAAATTTGGTTTTCTGGGGTTGAAATTCTCATTTTATTTTTTTCAAAAAGATACATAATCTTTTTTAAAAAACACTTTTCCCTTTGGTTGAAAAAAATTCATTTTTACGATCAAATTTTCCTAGAATTTGGGAAAATTTTGGGAAACTGAAAGTTATCCAATCGAAAGCTGATACAAAAGAAAAGCCAAAAACTCAAAATTCTAAACCAGAATTATTTGATCAGCCTTGTTCTTAAAACCAAAATTTTAAAAAAAAAATTATCATTCACACCTGGACCTCAGTAGTACAACTAAACTGAAGTTCATGTATAAAAAATAAAGTTCGAACTTTAAAGCTGTTTTCTCAAATGTACGTTTTCAATGTTCATGTACCTTTTTCTCAGGAACGACTTATCGATCAACTTACTTTTTTTTTTGTTTTCTTCAGCAAGTTATACTCTATAAATAGACGGGGGCTTTTTCATTTATCATGCATGGAACAGCTGGGGAATTTTTTATGCTAAAAAACAGGGGTTTTTTTAAAGAGAGTTTTCTACGTGTAAGCAAATTTTTGGAAAACATGAACTAAATTTTAAACCCCCCCCCCGTTAAAGTGTAACTAAAAGTTGACTCTATTTTACCCCCCCAAATTTCGGGCCTTCCCCTCTTCTGGAAATGGGGAAAAAAAAGGGGAACATAAAAATACACGAAAAAAAAACTGATTTCATCCCCCCCTTAAAACGAGATTTTGGAAACAGTTTCTAAAAATTTTTTTCAATTTTCAATTTTGAGCTTTTTCGTGATTCCTTAAAATTTAAAAAAAAATTTTGAAGAGCTGTTTTCCAAAAGTGGCCTAAGTCAAAACAAAGAAATTTTTTTCAGAAAACGAAAAATCGTTTGTACTGTAATGCCTTTAAACCCCTTTTTTTTTCCTGCTACCAAACTAAATTTATTTACAGTAAAAAACCAAAAAATTTGGCGAAAGTCTCGGAAACTCCAAAAATTTGATTTTTAAGGGAGCTTACCCTTAAAAATTTACTAATTTTTTTTTTTTTTCAAAAATTGACTTAGGCCATTTTGGGGAAAGCGGGTTTTCCCAATTTTTAAAAAATGTGAAAAAAAATCCCTTTTACAGATTTCACAATGGGTTTTTGAGAATTGTAATTCTCGAAATGAATCTTAAACCCTTTTTGGGGGCCCATCGACTCAAAAATTTTTCAGCCCTTTAATTTTTCAAAAATTTAAAAATTATACACAGCAGGCATATCGTCTATTATTTTTTTTTTGGGGCCCCGGGGTTTTAAATATAAAAATTTTTTTTTTTAGTTTTGCCCAACCTTAAACCCATCCACAAGACCAAATATGCCCAAAAAATGAAAAAAAAATTTCCCAAGGGGACATGTTTTTTTGATATAATTATGTTTTTTTTGATAATTCTGAGATCAAAATCGGTCAGAAAATGTCACGGTTTTTGCACGACGGGGCTAGTATGTTTTTCCTCCCTGGACTAGTTTTCCTTCCGATCCCTTGTTTAGCTAATTTGCCCGACTTTTTCTTTGGGGCCAAATCCTTTGGGGGCTGGGAATTCAGAAAAACCTATTCTTTTTCCCGTTTTTTTTTTTTTGAAACAACCATTCTAAAACCGGGCCCTTTTCCGGGCAAAATTTTAGGTATTTTTTTATTTTCTCTTTACATTTTTTCTAGTGAAATGAAAAAGGTTCTCAACATTTACACTTTTTAAACCTGCCCCCTTTGGGGAAATTTCAATTTTCCCCGGTGACACAAAAAGTATCGAATTTTTATCTGTGATTTTTTAGACATGGAAAAGGGGAAAACAAAAAATTGCAACTTTTAGGATAAAGGGTCAAACCGCTCGGTAACCCCTTTTTTGAAAAAAATCCCCTTATAAATTTCCCTAACTAAAGATGTATATTTTCCATCCTTTTGGAAATATTTCAACTTTTTAAAACCCCCTTTTCCCATCCTTTGGGAAAAAAAAACTAGAACCCTTTATTTTACTTTAAAAAATTTTTTTTCCAAACCCTTTTTTTTTTTTTCGTCGAAATTCCATCACTTTAAAAAGAATTTATTAACTGGTTTACGTCATTTCACACTGTAATATACAAGCAGTTTAAAAACCAAAAAATGAGAATTTTAAATAACGCTGTTTTTTTAGTTGTGCCCTCACCCTCACAGTTGAAAAAAATATTTAAATTTTTTCCCGGGACTAAATCGTGCTAATTACTCGAATTTCAAGTAAAATTCCCATCGTCCCTGAAAAGAAAAATTTTTCATAAAATTTGTTCTGTTGTATGGGTTTAAAAAAAATTTATTCGTACTCCTAACAAAATTTTGGAGGGGAAAAAATTTTTAAAATTTATCTCTTATAGGGATTCGGGGTTCCTTCTTTATTCTTATGTACAAAAATGGTAAGACTTTAATTATACCTTATTACATATGTATATCAATAATTTTTTTGGGGAATGATTATTTTCATTAAAAACCTAAAATCCCCAAGCAGGAGGGAGAACCCATAAAACGTGCGCCCAAAATTTTTGTACACCTTTGGGGAAAAATGCCATTTTTTTAAAAATTAAAAAAACAGAAAAATTTTATCGGTCCAAATTCGATTCTGTTGACTCGAACAAACTGAAAATTTTTAAAATTAAATTTCAAAAAATAATGATTTTTTTTTCTTTTTTTGAATTTGTTTTTTTCATTTTCAAAATTGCTAACCAATTTCAAATAAAATGAACTAAAAAAATAAATGAAAAAATTTGTCTTTTTCTACAATTTTTTAAACTTTTTTTCAATTTTTTTTTTGGGGCGTTTTTTTGAAAAAAAAAAAATTGCCTAAATACTTTTCTGATTTTTCCCAAAAAAAAAAGTCGACAATTTGGAAAAAATTTTAAAATGGCCCTCCAACTTTTTTAGAAAACAAATTCTTTTAAAACCCCTTGTTTAAACCCTCAGATGGCCCCACCCAAAAATATTTTTAAAAAAATTTTTTAAATTTTTCTTTCCCCCCTCAATTTTCTTTTCTTTTTTTTTCATTTTTTTTTTTTTTCCCTTTTCCTTTCCCCTTCTTTTCTTAATTCTACCATTTTTTTTAATAAATTTTTAAAAAATCCTTAAAAATTAAATTTAAAGGGCCCCAAAATTCCGGGGAAAAAAGGATTAAAAATTCCCCAAAAAATTTTTAACACCATCTAAAAGGTTTAAACTAAAAAATTGGAGCCAAAACCGATCTTACCCTAAACCTACTTATCTTGCCCTTTTATATGAAATCCCTGTTTACAGAAAATAAAGGGGGCCCGTCACTAAAGGGAAACGATGAATCACAACTTTGGGAAATTTAAATAAAATTTCGCGCTTGGGCCAACAAAATCAACCTTCAAGCACAAAAGGGTTTTTTTAGTTTTTTTTGGGTTTTATCAAAGAAATTTTTTTCTTTTAAAATTTTAATATCGACTGTAACCTCTAAAAGCATTACGATCTGTTCAATCACCCACAAATTCAAACCATAAAGTTAAAAGGATCTACGATTTGAATTCCGATTTTGAATACGACCAAGCTTCAAAAAACCGGGCTCCAATCCCTTTCGGACGGAAATAAATCAAAACCTTCCAAAAATCTAATTTTTTTTTCAAAACTCTTTTGCAGAACACAATCCGCGAACCCTTCACCGTTGTAACATCAACGCCGGTAAAACAGACCAAAAACCCCACAGTTCGAACCCCAAAATATTGCCACTATCGTCCGCTTTATTAAACTACCGTTCCGAATTCATTCAAAGGAGGCGGAAAATGGCATTTGCATCAGGGATCCGAAATATAAGTCAGCGGTTCCGCTGGCCCTGAACTCAAAATAAGGGAAAGCGAACAAAATTCTTCTTGAAATCTGAGAAGAGTACTTCCCTTTCGGCTCTACCAGTGTTTTGTTTGTGAAAGAGTATGAAAATGATTGTGAAACCGGGAACCTGAACTATCACTTGACATAAGAGAAGTAACGGATCGGCGGTCATTTGTGGGCTAAAAATGCCATCAAAAATTGGTGGATGCTCAATATTACGTAGGTTTCTTTTTCATCAGCCAAAGGATTCGTGGTATTTAATTGACTAATTTTTTTTTATGATATGCTTTAAATTTGGTTTGGGGGGGGGTCAAATTTGGTTCGGAAAAACATCTGGAAGGAATATGTAGGATGGAAAAGAACAGGGAAACGAACATCAAGTAAATATTGAATACACATATTTTGTTCTCTCTACTTCTAAAAATTTGTAACTCCTTTCACCGCTTTGAGAACTGTGTAATAGGGTGGGCCAAAAAACCGAAAATTTTGAATTTTTTGAAAAGTTACCACCCCCCCCCCCCCCACAAAATTGTTGGCTGGATTAGACTAGAAAAATAAAATAAAAAATTTCAAAAATCGATTCCTATCTTCCGATCGCGCATGAGCCTTCAAACTCTTCAAAAATTGTTCAAAAATTCAACATTTTTCAGATATTTAAAAAAAATTTTAAAAAAAACATCAAAATTCATCAGAATCAAATTTTAGAGCATATTTAGGGTTTATTTAAATAAAAAAACATAGCTTTTTTGAAAAAAAAAATCCATGTTATATAGTTTTTTTTTAACTTCTTATGCTTTTTCACCTCTAAAAAAAATTTAAAAAAAGGGTTATAAAACACTAATTTTTTTTTTTTTTTCAAAAAAAGCGCTTTTTGGTCTAGATAGTCACTACAAAAGCTTCTAAATTTAATTTTAGTCGATTTTGAAATTTTTAAATTTTTTTCCAGCAAAATTTTTCAAAAAATTTTGATTTTTCGGCCCACGCTTACTTTTTTGGCCCAATTTTAAAGTTTTTGGCCAAATTTTTGCAAAATTTTGAAGGCATTTTTGAAGAATTGAAGGCTATGCGCGATCGGAAGAATATGAATCGAAATTTTGAAATTTTTTATTTTATTTTCCTAGACTATGCCAACAACCCTTTTTTGGGGGGTAACTTTTTCAAAAATCGAAATTTTGGGTTTTTCGGCCCACCCCTACTGTAGGTAAACGGTTCTTTTCAGCCCTGATGCGATCTCAATTAAATGTAAAATGTTGGGAAATGCTTGAAAACTTGGTCTCACCAACCTTTGGAATGAGAAAAAAATTAAGGGGACTAATAGGGTGGAGGGGGGGGGGGGTGGAAAAAAATCAATCGTCATTTTCGGATCCCAGCGCGAATTTTAGCCCATTTTTTATTTTTAATATGTTGCACGACTACTTTTGAAAACAAAAAATCGCAAAGTTGAAATTTGAGTAATACTCCCATACTTACTGAATCAACTTTTTAAAATTCAATAACTTCGAAAGATTGCAGGTTTAATTTAATTCAACTTTTTGCGGCTTTGGATTGTATAGAACATTCACTCTAACGGAATATGACAAAAATGAAAATTTGCCCCTTCTCACGTTTTGAGGATATAAGACCCAATAGGGTGCAAAAAAAAGGGCAAAAAAATAACCAAAAATTGCATTTATGGGGTCGCCAAATTGCTATTTTGGTGGTGTGCAGTGGAAAAAAAATGCATGTACAGCATCATGGAACACTACTCTACGTTGTGAAACCTCACTTGAATTTTTTTGCTCGGGCTCAGGTCCAAAATACCCTGTTTTTGACCCCCCCCCCCCCCCGTCGTTATGTGCAGGGTTAAAAAAAATTGTTTTGCTGTTTTTGGGAATTCTGAACCAGTACCTACATTATGTCTGGTAAAATTTTTGGCCAGCAAAAAAAACCAGTAAAATCAACTTCCCGAGCACTTATTGCGGTTTGGTCTGTAGTCTTCTGTAGACTATCATTGAAATCGACTTGCAACTTTTTAGAATTAGAGGGACGATTTGTCTTCTCAGATCAATTTATGGTTCGATCCATCTTCGATTCATTTTACCATACGTGATACTAATTTAATTTTCGTTATAGAGGGAGTAAAAGTCTCCTCTCGTGAATCGCTCGAGTGCACAAATTCGCCTTTTACTCCCTCTATAACGAAAAATTTCGTATGCAACTCGGGAGATAAATGATTTTCGACGATTTTGAGGTTTATTGCCCGAGCGAAGCGAGGGAAATAACTCAAAATTCAGTCGAAATCACTTTATCTCCCTAGTTTCCATAATACTATTAATTGGGTTTTTTATTCGACATAATTTCAAAGGATTCCAAAGATCCTCCTCCATTCAACCACCCTTCTTCACCGTATTTCTACGAAATAATTTTTTCGATTTTTTACCGCAAAAAAATTTATTGAACACACGAGGCATTCGCACATTGACTCCCGATCTACTCACACTCCAGAATCCGCAATACAAAAGAATTATCGAACGATTTCTTTTAGAAGACTTTCAGCGTTGATACTTCTTTCCCTTGAACTTGCCGTAACAACTTTCAGCGATTTAAAAAAATCCCAGAACGAATTGACAAACCGTGGCGAACGGCTAAACCATTCCCTATGGTACCAAAAAGACCACATTTGGCTTTGTTCTATTGGAAAAAAGCTACCACTCATATGATCAATGGGACGGCTCCATCTGTTCGCCAGGATCTTCGTCCCTTTAATGAATGCCATCAACATGGAATCTATCAGAGCATCGAGTAATCTATTCGCGAAAAACGAAAACGTTACAGATTTATACCAGAGCTGAAACCAATCTTTTTAAAATTTTTAATATCGGTCAAAACTTTTTTCCACTATTCCTTTTCTTGCAATCAGCAGCAGCGTTATTAACGGACAAAACCACCCCAGATTTTTTGAACCAAAATATTTGGTATCGATTTGTTTACAACGAAAGTGAAAAATCGGGAGTGTTTGATCGTATTACATAATACACGAGAGCTACTCCTTGAACAAAAAGGAATGCAAAAATGATGAAAGTTTTGCTTTGTGATTTTCAGAAGCTGGTCTAGTTCCCCCGGATTAATCCTGATAAGAGCCTTAATCACGCATATTGTTTGTAAATTACCATAGAAACGAATAAAAGTTTATTTTCGATAAAAGAATTAGCGCTTGAAAAAGAATTCAATATTCAAGAAGCTATAAACGAAACGCAGATAGAATCAGATGGAAGTTTTGGAACTAACGATAATGAGGCTAAGCCTGATCACTAAAACATATATTTTCGCGATTTGCAATTAGGAAATGATTAACTATAAGAATATAATGAATTAATTACCAATGTAGTTCAATTTATAATTGTACCTAGTACCACAGTGTTAAGCCCTTTCTTGTAAAATATTAGTACATGTGAAAGTACATGATCAATTTACTTCAAGTATAGATCACACTTTTTTATGATGCCTCGACTGACTTTTTTTCAGTAGTAATCGGGTCCTTTTCGCGACACTAGAGGCATAATACCGTTTTCTAAGCCGTTAGACCGGTGCAGTTGGACAAAAAAATTGGCAAAGTACGGAAAAAATTCCTATCCCGGGTTTTTTTGGCTTAACTAATTCAGGACTCTATACCAAACAACGCGACAAGAATTCCTGGCCCCAATTAATAACAAGAGCTTTCAATTAAGATTCTGTATCAACAATGTTTGTACAATTCTGAAAGGGAGGTATCCCAACCCCATATTCAGAATCAAGTGCTAAAGCTAATTTCTCAAATTTTGACGAATTTTTTGAAATTTCAAATCACTTATTGCCTGCAAAATATGAAAATTTGATCTAATCGACGAAAAAAAACTGAAAATTTGATACGTACCCTCTGATTCTCAATCGGTTGGAACGGTTTCAAGACGTTTTCGGCGCCTCCAAAAAAATTTGAATTTTCCAGCGCTGCGCTGGAGAAAAGCTCATAATGGTCCGTACTGAACTTCACACCTACTCCTTTATTTGAATCAGTCGAATTGACTGATTAAAAAAGGCACGAATGAGTCACTGAAGAATTTTTACGCAGCACGTTTTATTTTTGACCCATTTAAAACAGTTTGGAGTTTCGTAGAAAGTGAACGTTGCTTAGACACAAAATTTTTCGTTCCCAATATCTTTTAATGTCTACTTTCGATGTTACTGAAAATAATTTTTCTTCCGTAAAAAACACATTCGTGGGGCAACCACAAATATATCCATCCTGAAAGGGGGTATCCCAACTGAAGGTAAACATTTTGAACTGAAACAAATGATGAATCGAAAGTACATGCATGAAAAGACCCATAATCAGAATTTCAAGTGCTGAAGTTCACTTTCTCAAATTTGACGATTTTTTGTACACATTTCAAAATCAACCTTATTGCCTGCAAAATATGAAAAAGTTGATCGAATCGCGACGAAAAAGCTGAAATTTGTAGTACCCTATTCTTTGACTTCTCAAATCGTTTGAACGGCTTCAAGACGTTTCGGCGCCTCCAAAAAATTTGGAATTTTCCAGCGCTGGAGAAAAGCCCATAAAATGGTCCTCAAATCGTAAATTATCTTTCAATCGATTCATTTCTGTTTCCATTCTACGAATAGGTATAATAATTTTAATTTTAAGCTATTGCAATTCTTAAAAAACTCATAAAGCAAGATCAAGTGACGACTCACAATTTGATCCTACTGATTTCATGCATAAGTTTTCAATTTCTCCGATAAAAAATGACCTGCGTGTAGTAATTAAATCGCATGAATTCCATTTTCAAAATTGTGCTGATGTAAGTAAATGCTTAAAACTGAAATTACAAAAATCGAAGGATCAATTTCAGCTGCTGGAAAATAGGGAATTTGATTTTGTAACATGTAATTTTATGTCAAATCCAGGTTTGTTCAAATAGAATAGTTCAAAGTTTAAACAAAGAGTTCCTTATAAAAATGAAATAAATCACTTTTTTTCAGTAAAAATTTATACGAATAAAAATATTGGGAACGAAAAATTTGTGTCTAAGCAACGTTTCACTTTTCTACGAAATTCCAAACTGTTAAAAATGTTCAAAAATAATAATGTGCTGCGTAAAAAATTTTCAAAACGTAAGGTTTCGTAAATAAATCCAAACTATTACGTCACATTCGGTAACTTATAAATTAATCATAATCATACATACGTGGAAAAAATATTCGCAAGGTGGAACATTTGATTTAGGTACACCAAACATCATGAAACCACACCTCGATATCGCAATTCGAATGTCAACTACAATCGTACTGCTTTTTGAGATTTCATTATCTAGTTGAATTATTTTTGTGGTAATTTCTCCATTTTGTATCAAGTTTAATTGAAAAAATGTTTAAATCATCATTTACCGTGGTCTTCGTTTCGTTTGCTCTCGTCTGTATCGTGAAAGGTGAGTTGATTTCGTTATGCCTACAGCCTACTTGTTACGTAGTAGGTATTATGAATACAATAATTTGAAAATAAATCTACAAGTGTTCGAGAATTTTTCGAATATTCTTTGTTTTGCTCTTCACGAACACTATAGGCATCCCCTTTCCATTTCCACTCGATAATTTTCAAGCGTCTTGACCGAAAACGGGAGTAGCTCACTCTATGTCAAAAAAAAAATTGAAAAATTCTGTTTCAGACCAAAAATTTACGAAAGTGATGACTGTTTAAAAAAATTTTGCACTTAAGTAAAAAAAAAAACTTCAATCGGTTCGAAATTTCTCGTTTTTTTCTAGCAATGCTCTCTCCTCAATACTGCCAGTTTCGGTTCTTTTCTGATTTTTTTTTCAACCACACGAATTAATCTCATTTACTCACGAATCTTTTTACAGAAATTACAGCAGTTGAGATAGACCAACCACAAAATTCGGGTAATTTTCAAATTTTAGATAGGTATCGGCTTGTCCGGTTTTTATCAACCGAATAGATTAATCGTATTTACTCACAAATCGCTTTACAGAAATTACAGAAGTTGAGATAGACCAACCACAAAATTCGGGTAATTTTCAAATTTTAGACACCTGTCTGGTTTTTATTCAAACTTAATGCCATTTATCAACAGCCACAACATTCAAAACTGAAATTGAAGAAGTACACGATGAGCCAGACCCATCAAGTAGTCCGGATATTGGTAATTCAAACATAAAACGTACACAAACCGCATCACAAAGCACACTAATTAGGTATTCCACAATTTTTCACACTTTTTACAGAACCAATAATCAGTCCATTTGAAGTAGTAACAACCGAGGAGTTTGCACAAAATCAGTCGTCGGATACTATTTACAAACTACCATCCGGATTGACAGAAGAAAACGGAAATTGGAGTTTGGCATCGGGATTCAGTTACACATTTGTTATCCCACTTTGTCCAGAACTCAAAACGGGCAATATCGAATCAGAGAAAATTTTGGAAGGTATAAGCGAAATGTTTCCAAATGTTGCAAAATGCCTATTCGTAAGGAAGTTTAAGAAAAATGAAACTCGATCGTGTGATCAAGAACCTCAGTTTGTGATTGAAAAAATAAGGGAAAAGGATGGATCATCGGTCATTTGTGGTATCAATGATAATCAACAGTTGGTCGAAGTTCAATATCACGTATGTTTGAATACACATTAGGGTATGGAATGAAAAAAAAAACATAACTTGGATTTTGATCAATTTTGTTGGGGTGGTTTACTTTGAGTGAGAGACCTCCCCAAAAAAATTGAGCCCCCTTGGGGTAAGGGGAGGGGAGCAGGAGGTGCTCAAAGTCCACCTCATTTTGAAAAAAAAACGCTGTTTTTTGTGTTTCTTAGTCAATCAAAATTGTGTGAGAAGCCTTCTTAGCACTTAAAAGATGCAATTTGAGTTTCTACATCTCCCTAAACCATCGCCATCCTTCTCCGATCAAAACTCAGACTGCTACCAGGGGGTTGAAAAGTTGCAGATGGTAATATTCCGATAATATGAAATTTTCATTGAGCTGAAATGATTTTTTTTTCATCGAGTAATTGAACAAACATTTTTTTTTTCAACCACTGAAAGTGAATTTTGAAAAAAAATAAAAATTTTATACACCAGTGCAGCCAACAGCAAATCATAAAATTCCGAAATACGAAATTTATATCGAATTTGAATTGATTATTTTTTCGCCTGAAAATATTATGTTTTTTTTTCAATCACTAGAAGTATATTTCGGATTTTTTTTGGAAAACTTTGTACGTCAGTACAACCAGTTACAAATCGTAACATGCTATACTATGGAATTTACGTTGACCTCGAATTAATTTTTTTATCGCTTGAAAAATTCACAATAATTTTGTTTTCAATCATCAGAAATAAATTTTTTTTAATTTTTCTTTGAAAATTTCATACGTCAGTGCAGCCAGTTGCTAATAGTGAATTTCTGATATTATGAACTCGAATGCATTATTTTTTCGTCAAGTGATTAGATCAATTTTCTCTCCCAATCAATAGAAATATGAAAACAAAATATACTTCTAGTGATTGAAAAACAACATAATATTTTCAGGCAAAAAATAATCAATTCAAAGTCGATATAAATTTCGTATTTTGGAATTTTATGATTTGCTGTTGGCTGCACTGGCGTATAAAATTTTCAATTTTTTTTCAAAATTCACTTTTAGTGGTGGAAAAAATTTTTTGTTCAATTACTCGATGAAAAAAAAATCATTCCAGCTTAGTGAAAATTTCATATTATTGAAATATTGGAATCTGCAACTTTTCAACCCTCTGGTAGTAGTCTGAGTTTTGATCGGAGAAGGACGGCGATGGTTTAGAGAGATATGGAAACTCAAATCGCATATTTTAAGTGCTAAGAAGGCTTCTCAAACAATTTTGATTGACTAAAAAACACAAAAAACAGCGTTTTTTCGAAAGGAGGTGCACTTTGAGCACCTCCTGCTTCCCTCCCCGTACCCCAAGAGGGCTCAAAATTTTTTTGGGAGGTCTCCCACTCAAAGTAAACCATTTCACTAAATTTGATCAAAATCCAAGATTTTTTTTCACTCTAGGTACCCTAATACTTACACCTATTTGATTATATGTAATTCGTCAAATTATCCGTAGAAAAATCTATAGTTTTTTCTT
>JAVBJF010001312.1:0-16468 GCA_033439095.1 Pseudococcus viburni
CCCCAAAAAATTTTACACCCACTGTGCCCCCCCCCTCCCCAGAAAACTTTGAAAGCTACGAATAAATATGTTGGTGTATTTCAATTCCTAGAATCAGAATTTAGGCATTAGAACTGTAACACAGAACAATTTTTTTTTGTTGACTAGTGTTTCTAATGAAATTGGAACCCCCTTTTTTTGCTCAATTATAGCTTCAGCCCCCTTGGATTTGTGTATCAGTTATAAGTCATTTGATTGGAAATTTGATGTAGATTACGTTTTGTAGACCTCATTTTTGCAATAGAATCAATATTTCAGCAGATACAAGCCAAAAATCAGATTTTTGGAGAAAACCCGCTCCCTTTGATCAATTATAGCGCCAGCCCCCTTAGGTTTGTAAATACCATTCAAAAGTCATCTGATAAGAAATTTGACGTAGAATACGTTTTATGGACCACAGTTTTGCTCTAGCGCCAATATTTTGGCAGTTATGGGCCAAAAACCTGATTAAGGAGGCAAAAATCCACATTTTGGGAGAGATGCGCACACTAGTACAGAATTTTAGGTTTTGAACCAAAAAAAATTAGCAGGAAGGGGAAGTTTCGTATATACGCTCAGTAAGGTATGTATTTTAATATTCCCGAACTTCCCTAAAATCGGTGAATATTTTGACCCCCTTTTGTGAGGTAAGGGGGTTCAAATTTTCGTTTTTCGACTATAACTTTCAAAATTACGTATTTACGAAAAAAAAGTTGAAACAAAAAATTGTGGAGAGTAAAAAAACGAACAATTTTGTTATTTACAATTTTTTCCTAGGACGTCATGGAAGGGAGCTAGGGTCCTCGAAAAAAATCAATATTTTGAAAATTTCCCATTACCAGAAAAAATCACCAAAAATCGGGTTAATCGACTTTTAGGAGCGGTTCTTTTGCATAGTACATCCTATTACTATGTAGAATAAGACAAATGTAAAACCGACCCCCTATCTAAAAGTAGGGGGGTAGACCCTCCGAAGAAAAAGTCGCATATTCCCCCAAGCGTAGCTCAGGTGCAGTGCAAAATTCGAAAAATTGGTTCAAACAAACGTTGTAGAGCATTAAAAGACGAACATTTTGTTTTTTTAAATTTTTTTTCCTACGTGGTCTTGGGGGGGGGGGGAGGGGGGGGGGACTATTGCAAAAAGAAAAAAAAATCGGCGTTGGAAAATTGTTCTTCAACTCAATAAACGCTCCTTTTGAGACCCAATTTGGGTCCCGGGGTCAAATTATTATAAAAATCGAGTTTAGCGCCCACGAAAACCTCAGAACTTCCACTTGTTCGACCATTGGTTCGCTAGATTTTAAATTTACCAGGCTTACACATTTGTACTTTATTGAGGTAAGTAATGAAAAATTTTGAAACGCCGATTTTTTTTTCTTTTTGTGATAGCTCGCTTCCAAGACCACATAGAAAAAAAGTAAAAAAAGCAAAATGTTCGTCTTTTGATGCTCTACAACGTTTGTTTGAACCAATTTTTCGAATTTTGCACTGCAGTTGAGCTACGCTCGGGGGAAAATGCGACCTTCTCTTCGGAGGGTCCACCCCCTACTTTGACATAAGGTTTCGGTTTTACATTTTTCTTATTCTACATAGTAATAGGATGTACTATGCAAAAGAACCGCTTCTAAATGTCGATTAACCCGATTTTTGGTAATTTTTTTTGATAATGAGAAATTTTTAAAATTGAATTTTTTTCGAGGACCCTAGCTCCCTTCCATGACGTCCTAGGAAAAAATTGTAAATAACAAAATTGTTCGTTTTTTTATTCTCCACAATTTTTTGTTTCAACTTTTTTTTCGTAAATACGTAATTTTGAAAGTTATAGTCGAAAAACGAAAATTTGAACCCCCTTACCCCCCAAAAGGGGGCCAAAATATTCACCGATTTTAGGGAAGTTCGGGAATATTAAAATACATACCTTACTGAGCGTATACGAAACTTCCCCTTCCTGCTAATTTTTTTGGGGTTAGGGCCTTATTTTAGCTAAAATGTCCCTACTACACCGGACGGAACCAGACACCTCAGATTCATGTTCAGGACATGAAAATAGACCATTAGAGCCAAAAATCGGTTGACCGCCGAGTCTTTCCCTATGAATTGTCAATTCTACTGAACTAAAAAATGTTATTTTAAAACTTTTTTTACGAATACTTACGCAAATGATTAACATCCCGGTCCAGTATTTTCACTATTGTTATAGGCAAGTAGCAAATCAGAAACGATAGGAAAATCGCCAACACCATTTTCGTAACCCTCCATTCGTTACGTTTACGTTTCGTGTCTCTGGATTTTCCATTCGTATCAGTGTTATTATTCGAGGTGCGTAACGCGTGCTGTTTCATTTTCATCTCCGAGCTACGCGAGGGCAAAATAAGAGGAAATATTCGTTTAGAGAGAAAAACCTCTCCGATTATTAATATTCGACTGTTGGTCGTGCGAGCTGTTTACATACCTGTGAACAACCCAAAATATGCGCGTGTAGCAGCATATAATGATGACGCATGGTACCACGAATCCCATTGCAAATAGTACGACTTTCGACGAATGTCCCCATTTATCTTCATGTATAGTACAAGTCCCTAATGTTTTGTGGTACTTGTATTGTCCTGCAACCAGAATACAACAAATATGGCTACTACACTTGCAGCTTATACGATTTACCTAGAGTGGAGAAATTGAAAAATTTATGGCTGTCGGAGGCACTGCGGGTCGTCGAAGTTAAATTACGATATAAAATAATTACAGAGATGGTGGAACTCACCCCAAATACCGAGAAGTGTAGGTAACTGCATTCCGAAACTAAATAATATGCAAAATATAACCATGGCTACGACGTTCATGGGTTTGTATATTCGACTGTACATTGTGTGATGTGCTATCATCACGTATCTGAAAAAAGAACACATAGGTTTAGGTAGGTATATCAAAAGATTGATACTTCGATTAAAATGATCCGTTGGAATTGAGTTGTAAAGAATTAAAATTACATCTCAATTAATGAAAAATCATCGAATTTGGATTTACAAAAATTCAGTAGGTAGTTTAGTCATTTAATCAAAAATCTCCATTTCAGAGTAAAGCTTTTGTAAAAATTGACCAAAAACCTTGAAATTCAACTGGCATTTCAGAAATTTTTAATTCAACGTCAATATATCAGTTTTTCATCCGCAATCAATTATACCTTGCAAGGGTATCTTTACAACCCAGCCAATTTCGCTCATTGAAAGAGCATGTCACCTTCTTTTCAGAACCAAATTTTGAGCTGCCGAAATTGATTTTTCAATTTTTGGCGAATTTTTTGAAAAAGTGCCTTTTCGTACGTGGGACATCCGATTTGTACAAAAATACATTTTTTTATCCCACAATTTTCTGGAGCTTTCGAGATTGGGATGATTTTTTTAGGGCTTTTGAAGCTTGGATGATTCTTGGGATGAAAATAAATCTCACAAATCTTCCAACGAAATTTCCAAGTTTTTGAGGGTGGGATGATTGTTGGGATGAATTTTTATTCCAAAAATCATCCCACGATTTTTTAGAGCCTTTCAGGCTGGGATAATTAATTATTGGGATGGACGAGTTTTCATCCCAAAACCATCCCACGATTTTTCAGAATTTTTGAGTCAGTTGGGATGAATTAATTTCATTCCAAAATCATCCCACGATTTTTTAGAGCTTTAGAGGCTGGGGTGATTTTTGGGATCAAAATCAACATCACAAATCATCCCACGATTTTTCAGAGCTTTTGAGAATGGAATGCTTGGGATAAAAATCAATCTCACAAATTATCCCACGATCTTTCCGAGCTATTGATCCCGACCTCAAAAACGAGAAAAAAAAACGTGCGATGAAAATTCATCCTAAATTAACCTTAGCCCAAAAATGCTCGGAAAAATCGTGGGATGGGTTTTTTAGGTAAAAAATCCATCCCGATGATCATCCCGACCACAAAAACGAGAAAAAACGTGTGATGAAAATTCATCCCAAATAAATCGCAGCTCAAAATTGCTCAGAAAAATCGTGGAATGATTTTATTGGATTGAAAATCCATTCCTATGATCAATTGATCATCCCGGACTCAAAAACGATAAAAAAACGTGCGATTAATTCTGCGATGAAAATTCATCCCAAATTCATCGCAGCCCAAAAATGCTCAGAAAAATCGTGAGATGATCTTTTTAGGTTGAAAATCCATTCCAATGATCATCCCAGCCACAAAAACGAGAAAAAAACATGCGATTAATTCTGCGAATAAATATCATCCCAAATTCATCGCAGCCCAAAAATGCTCGGAAAAATCGTGGGATGATTTTTTAGGATTGAAAATCCATTCTACTGATCATCCCGACCACAAAAACGAGAAAAAAACGTGTGATGAAAATTCATCCTAAATTCATCGCAGCCCAAAAATGCTCGAAAAAATCGTGGGATGATTTTTTTGGATTGAAAATCCATTCTAATGATCATTCCGACCAAAAAAAAGAGAAAAAAACGTGCAATGAAAATTCATCCTAAATAAATCGCTACCCTGCCATTGAAATGTGAAGGCGTGTGAACAAAAAAAGTGTCCCATAATCGAGATGGAATCGCTTTCATAAAAGACTGCCATCCCTGCTGAAAAAACGCGAAAATACTGCTATTTTCCTGCGATCTTTGTTTGTAGGGTTACTTATTCAAATTAAATCGTTTTTCGTCGTTTTTCAAGAAACGACCAAAAACAACCATTTTACAGGTTTGAAAAATTATTGTCGTTTTCGGTCGTTTTATACGAAACCACGTTAAAAATATTAAATTTTTACAAAAGTTTTTTCAACGCCGAATTATTTCTCAAAATATTCTCATTTCCCAAGAAATTTTCTCAGGTCCAAAATTTTTCTCAATGATGAAAATCGGTAACTAGAAAATTTGTGAAAATAGATTTCATCTCAAAAATTCATCTCAATTTCTCTAAAACCTTCTTTAATGCTGAATTTTTTCCCCAAATTTTTTCAGCTCCAGGCATCGGACCGAAATTTCGAAAAAAAATAGTAACTTTAGTAACTTTTTTTTCTGAAAAAAGTAACCAATTTTTTGTAAAAAAGTAACCAATTTTTCGTGAAAAATTAGACGATTTTTTAATTTTTCGCCTTTAAAAAATTATTAATACCCCCTCCTGCCCATTTTTTTTCAAACTTGCATTTTTCTCTGTAATTTCACTACGGTACCAAAGAGAAAAAAATTTAATCTAAGAATGAGCTTTATTAAATGAACAAAAATCAATTAATTTCTTTGTAAAACACAGTGTTCAAAACCACCAGAACCAAAACCCACCAGAACCACTTAATTTTCGATTCTTCAAATGGGAACCAGAACCAATTGGAACCGGTTCCAAGATGCGTTGAAATATTCCCAAAAAAGACCAAAATGAACCAATTCAGCAGGGAAAAAGAGAAATTCCCAATTGGGAGAACCAAAAGAAATTTTGAAGCTTGTAAATTAACAGAACCACCAGCACAGGCATAAATATTTTTAGATAAAAACCACCACCAACAGGAACCATTTGATTAAATTTCTAATCAGTACAAGAACAACCACCACCAATCTGTGAATTGGTTCCAATTGGTTATAAAAAAATTTTAAGCAAATTAAGTAGGCACCTTTCTTTAATATTTATATGAAGTATGTAGTGTATTTCAATTTGGTGGGGGATGACGGAATGTAATATTCATTTCATATTCTCGTAATTTAGTATTTTGAATTCAATTTAACCGATCGCGATCTAGTCAGTACTTTAATTACTTTTTTGCTTTCTTTTGTTTCTTTCGGAGTGTTCAATGTCAAATCGAGCAGGTTTCGATCTTAGGTCTTCCTATTTTTCTCAAAATTTATTTACAGGTTCCCCTTGATGGTGCAATTGAATCATTGTCATCTCGATCAAAATCCTTCAGGTGGGGGGGGGGGGGGGGGGGGAGCCGAGAGCCCACGTAATTTTCATACAATTAAGATTTTTTGTGAAATGACTCAACTTTGAATGTTCATATCTCAATATTGGTTAAGTCCAAGAAGAATCTGTTTGCAGTTTCGTAAAGAATTGAAAGGAGATTAAAAATTGATGATCACATTTTGTAAAGTTCAAAGTTTAACCTCTATAATTAAGTACAACTTTCATGATGAATATAAAAGAAAAAGATGTAGGCCACCATTTAAAAATCTGAAAAAATTACAGCAAGGAGAAATTTTCATGTTTTCAAATAGGTAATTACTTTTCAAGATGGGATCTCAACACCCCAAGGGGGGATAGGGGTTTTCAAAACTGGCAGAGATTCAAAAAAATGGCAAAACCAAAGTACCTAATACTTACATCAATTTCGAATTTTGACGTTTCGGTTACGGTAATTTCGTTTTGTTTTTTTTTTTTGGCGAGTTGAGCGAAAAAAGTAACTTTTGGTCAAAAAAGTAACTAAAAGTAACTTTTAGTCAAAAAAGTAACTAAAAGTAACCGAGCTTGAAAAAAGTAACCAAGTTACTTTAAAGTAACCACGGTCCGATGCCTGCAGCTCCTGAAAAATGAAGAAATTGCGGGATGGTTTTTTGAAAATGATTTTCATCTCAAAGGTCGTCTTATGTCCAGAAAAATCATGGGATAATTAATGAACGTAATTTTCATTCCAAAAATCACCTCCTCCTGGGAAGCACGAAAAAAGCATACGATTATCTGTGAAAGTGATTTCCATCTCAAACGTCATCTCAGATTTTCTAAAATATTTTTCAACTTTGATTTTTGTTTTCAAAATTTTATTCTCAGGTGTGAAATTTTTCTCATAATTTTTTTCACTCGAAACCGTTACTAGCATCTGACTGAGGCACGGAAAAAATTTAAAAATAACCAAAATTCTGTTCTCAAAGAAGTATAATAACATTTTGTATAAATTTTAAAAATTTGGAAAAATTTTGGCAAATCGATTAAAGAAATTGGGAACAATTTTCCAAGATTCATGATAATTGATAACGTTTTTTCTCAGTTCAAAAAAACTTCTCGAAACCCAAGCATCAAGTTTTAATTTCAAAAGCAAAAATAAGATTATGGATTTCTACAACATATTACATGTTTTTTTTTTTTTTTGGGGGGGGGGGGGTCAAATCAGAAAATTTCATAAATTTTCACCGAAGATCTAAAGTAAATAATTAGGTAGATTATCAATTTACCTGTTAATTGTAATCATAGCTATGAAAAGAAGCGATATCCCAACGTTGCCATATTGTAAAAATGGTATCATATTACATAAGAAAGAATTGTATTGCCAAATTTTATTTTGGAAAAATCTCATAGCGTGGAACGGAAGCACTACTGCGCAGAATATTCCATCAGCTACACATAAACTGTGAACAGAAAAAAAAAACAATTAGTAAGCAGGTGCATGAAATTTATTCAATCATCCATTTAAAAAATTCAAAAAATCATTTCAAGTAAAAAATTATTGACTAAAAACAAATCGATTTCAGACTTTTAGTATTTTTCAACCACATATTTGCACAAACCAAAAATTTTCTATAAAATCAGTTCAAAAAATTGAAATATTTCATACCTATTTACACATTTATTCACTAATTTTTCAAAAAATGAAAAAGCCCAAGTCAAATAAGGCAGAATTTTTCCAAAAAAAAAAATGCATTACAATTTAAAACTGAATTCGAAAATTACAATATTCTACACTTCCAAATGAAACCCTTCAAATTAGTAACTTTTCAATACGATTTGAGTACCGTTTTTCCAAACTGAGCTAACTTCAAAAACCGTGCATGAGGAAAGGGCCTTAGGTGCCATTTTTTTCAGAAAGGGCCTTGAGTGCAATTTTTTCTGAGAAAAAATTGCACCTAAGGCCCTTTCTGGAAAAAATGGCACCTAAGGCCCTTTCCTCATGCACGGTTTTTGAAGTTAGCTCAGTTTGGAAAAACGGTACTCATTTGATATTTCGAGCTAAATCTTCCATTCATACACCTCACTCACCTCATTCATAATTAAACCTTAAACAACTCGAACGAAAAATCATCTCAAGCAGAGCTCCCCAACATCACGCAGGTATCGCGAAACATCCCAGTAATTTCGTTCCGGCGAATTTTTATCGTACACAATTACACACACTTCGACCCGCAGTAAAGCTGCGTTTCTCGCGTTAAGGAAAAAAACACTCGACGGCTCGAGAATTAAAAATTCTCGAAATTTTGCCGGCAGCCGGCTACGAAAAACTTTTCGCCTTTAAATGACAACGCGTCGAATAGTTGGTTTCATTGTTCGAACATAATCGTAAAAGTTAGCCAGGCAGTTTTGAATTTAAGAATATCTTTTATTTGTTTATTAAAATTTGTAAAATATTTTCCACCCGATGCTCGGCGAGTATGAAAACTATAAAGCGCAAAGTGAAGAATTTTTTGTTCGCCACATTAAAACTTTTTGTAAAAGACATACGGTATTGTTTATGGGAGCCGTTTAGCGAGTTCATTGTCTTTTTAAGTGCTCGTATACTAATAAATTTGTGAAAAAATTTTGCTTCAAAAGTTTCTTTCCTTATTTTTTTTCATGGTACGTAGCACGTACTCGGTGGGTTCCTTCGTACCCGGCGATCATGGCGGGGTGGGTTTCATGCTTCGCTTAGAATTTTATCAATTACCAGGCAAGGTGTTTCGAAGTCGGGAATATGGCTGCAGTGGGCTCGTCGTATGGGGAATTTTACATTTAAATGGTTTTATAAAAATTTAATTCGAGTTTTTCGAGAAATTGCTGCTAGTTCTGAAGGCAAGATATTTTCATTTTTTAACGATCAGAATATTTTTTTTTGGCATCTTTGCGATTGAATAACGAAAATTTTACGAAATCATTTCGAAAAATAGTAAATAAGGAGAAAAAATCTCTGTTTGACTCGAATAACCTACCTCGTCTTGAACATATTTTCAATTACCTTTGGAAAAAGAAAATAGCTCTCAGTATATGTGAGGTTTCGTGTTTTCTCGAATAGGTATTTTGACATCAAAGTTCAAAGATGGAATTTTGCGAGAGAATTTTCAAAGGCCTCGATGATTTTGTCTCTCTGGTTCCCTCTTCTTCGCATTACGCCACCTAACCGACCGTGTTTGCTTTTATCAATTTTAATTTCACTTTAACGCACAAACTATCTCGCAGAGGTAATTTGCGCTCCGAAAATGCGCTACATAACGCGAATTATTTATTTGACAATATTTTTCGCATATGTGTCGCGTAGAAGGGGGCACGACCAGAAATTCAGCCGTGTTTTACTAAAGCATACCGCCGATTCTGCTGTTCGGGTTAATAAACTTAAACGGTAAGAAATGTCGAGATAAATCATTCGGAGAGAGAAATTTTTTTCGAATAGACCTTGCGATTTTTATGGGTAGTGAGTATATTTTTTTTAAAAAGGTGACCAGTTTTTCATCAGTATGAATATTGTAGTTTTGTGTGACTTGAAATGGGTCATTTTGGAAAAAACACCTTCAGTTCAAAAAAAATTCTATAATTAATAAATTATCAATTAGAGCCAGAAAAACGTATAGTTGGACAAATCTATTATTTGAAAATAATCGACAATCGATCAATGAATAAGAAAAAATCGATTAATCGATTATAATTGCATCTAGAAAATTCGAACGATTTTATCTTGTTTAGTGCCAGCGTTGCCAACAAAATTCGAAAATTCCTTAAAATGGGTAAAATCATGTTAGTCAAAATTCCTCAAAAATCTTTTCCTAACCTTTTTTTTTTTCACAAATGACGTCACTTACAAAGTTACCTGGCTCCTAATTCTGAAAAAAATCTCTACAAATTTTTAAGAAGGTAGGCGAAAATTCATATGTAGTGCCATTTAGGATTGGGGAGGGACAAAATTCGAATTTTAAGCATTTTTAAGGAATTTTTCCGTTTTTAGGACCTATGTAAATTGGATAAGAAAAAATAGGACACGGAGCGAAAATTTTGAAGAAAATTTAGAAAAAATAGGGGCTTTGACCTAAAAAACTGCGTGTATTTACTAATTATTCATATTTTTTTCAAAATTCCTTTAACAGCCTCAAAATATGAAATTCCTCAACAAATTCCTTAAAATGAAGGAAAATGCCTTAACGTTGAGGAATTTTGAGGTTCGTGGAAAATTAAAAGAGAGTGTTGTTATGGAATCTCACATTTGAGGAATTTTGAAGAAATTTCGAAAAAAAAACAAATATTTTTAGGTCAAACCTCCTATATTTCTAAATTTTCTTCCAAAGTTCCGCACTATGTCCTCTTTTATCTAATTTTCGTCTAATTTTCGTCCAAAAAACGAAAAGGTGAAAAAACAATTACCTATGCGATTATTTAATATTTGTGGTTTCTATCACCTATTTATCGATTAATCGATTATTCAACGTCGCTAAAAAATAATCGCATTTCGATTATTTTTTTAAATCGATCAATCGATTAAAAAGGCCAACACTATAAAAACGGAATGAGATAGGTAATTTTTTCTTAACAATCGAAACATAATGTGTACCAAATGGACTCGAATAAATGCCTTGAAAATATAAATCATTCCCCCTTTCCCCCCTCACTCTTATTCATATTTCTCTTTACAAGGGAGTTATCCCAACTCGAAAAGTAAAATTTTGAGCCGAAACAAAAATAAATCGTAAGTACATCATAAAAGGACCCTAAATCCAAAATTTCAAGTGCTGAAGTTCATTTATCGAATTTTGGCGAATTTTTGAAATTTCAAAATTACTCAATCGTCTTGCAGAATATGAAAATTTCATCTTATCAACAGAAAAAGCTGAAATCTGGTATATAGGTACCTTATTTTGAACCTCCCGAATTGATTGAGAGTGGTTTTAAGACGTTTCGAAGTCTCCATAAAATTTTGAAATATTCCAGCATTGGAGATAACCTCATAAAAATGGTCCATATGAGTCGAAACAGCTTGAAAAGTTTAAAACAGAGTCAGACCGACCGACAGCTCTCCTTTCCAATAATGGAAAATTGCATTGCAGTTGAAACAGTCTGGTTCGAGTTAAACAAATTCGAAACTGGTAAATTTTTTCAAAAATAAAATTTGAAAACTTTTACCTTTAGAATTTAAAAGATCGAGGAAATTCCGAATTCCAACCAGGCTTCTAATTCGAAGAAATTTATTAAAAATAACAACTACCTAACAACAGTTGATGGAAATTGCTTGAATCGATCGACTGAATTCGACAAAGTTCCACATTCAAATTCATTTCTTCGCGTTTTTTTCGATTATTTCGATTTCCTCGACATTTTTCTTTGGATTTAGTTTTCACGCAAACTCTTCATTATCATCAATTCTCATACTCACTTTCACTTTTCGTACTTTGCAAACGGAAACATGACTGTAATTGCAAACGATTTGTGTAAACTGATTATGTACTGAAATTTACAATACCTATACAGAAAAAAATTCGATGGTATTCAGCTAGGTAAAAAACTAATGAACAAGTGTAGAGTAATAATTTTCCATCCAAAGAATCTGTTCGCTACAAATTGCAGGCCTGTGTAATTTTTGCCAACATCGTACTCAAAAATTTTCAAAAACAATGACTTCAGTAACTTTAAAATTTCAAAAATTTACAAAAAAAGTATTAAATTTTTACAAAAATTCAAATATTTTTAAAAAGAAAAACAGGTAAGTAAGGAAAGCATCAAATAATGGAAATCACTGATACACAGTCAAACTTTCTGCTCAGAGGAAATCCAATGGAAAAATAGCTATAATTTTCTGATGATAGATAAGGGAAGAAATTATTGAAAATCCTTGAATTATTCTTGAAAATTCTTCGTGAATTTTCCCGGAAAAGTTTATGATATTTTTATTATTCTCCGCAGCGCTAAAATAAAACAGAAAGTTATTGAAATTTCTTTGAATTTTTTATAAAGTTCATCACTTTTTCATTACTTTTATGACTTTTTTTTGAATTTCATAACCTTTTCATGACTTTTATGACCAACAGACGCCATGACAGAGAAAATCAAACAGGATGAACTCGGTATACTGAAAATACTCGGTGATTATAGAGTACCTACGATGACAATTGCAGATTTTTTCTACCTCTTTGTCAAAATTCGAGTCAAGGAGGCTAAAACGATGGAAAAATTCAAGGGGATGGTCGAAAATTTTTATTGTCGTATGTACTACTTATAGTAGGGTCTCAATTTCACGAAAAAAACACATCCGCTCGACTGAGCTGTGAAAAGCAATTTTATGATTGATTCGTGTTCTAGACATTACAACAAACAAATTTAGCCCAGATGCCTTTTTTACCCCTCCCCCTTTTCCGAGGGTCCACCACCTTTATTAAAAACGTCTATAGCGCTCCTCCTATGGGTTCTAGTGAAAAAAATTTCCCACAAAAGTTGTCCCTCAATATCTCAGCTACAAATTACTTTCTATAGAAAATACAATTTGGAGCCACCGGTGCCCCTCAAATTTGAAAAAAGTATTTCAAAAAGTCATAAAAATCATGTTTTTTTTATTTTTACCGAAAAGTTTCCAAGATGAGTAAAATTTATAAATAACCAAAAGTATTCAGAATTAAATTTCCTATTCGGTGAGTTATATCACGACTATTTTCGCCCCGCTCCCCGTTACTTACAGTCCCACCCCCTCCCACACATCAAAAATTTCAATCTTCTAGAAAAATTTTCCAGCAAAAATTATTTTTTACCACCTAATCTACAATTTCGGTCATTATAAAAATTATTTTTTGAGCAACCCCCACCCCTTAAATTCGAAAAATATCCCTCAAAAATACATAAAAATACGCTTTTTCACGCTTCCAATGAAAAGCTTTGAAGATAATTATGTGGACAGAGATTAGGTATATTCATTAGTTGCTTCTTCATACAAAACTGGAAATTAAAAATTACGATTTTTAGACACTTTCCTCCCAATTTCTGTCTACATAATTATTTTTAAAGGTTTGCATTGGAAGTGTAAAAAATCGTATTTTTATGTATTTTTGAGGGATATTTTTCAAATTTAAGGGGTAGGGATTGCTCAAAAAATAATTTTTATAATGATCGAAATTGTAGATTAAGTGATGAAGAATATATTTTTACTGGGAAATTTTTCTAGAAGACCGAAATTTTTGATGTGTGTGAGGGGGGTGGGCCTGTATGTAATGGGGAGCGGGGCGAAAATAGTCGTGATATAACTCACCGAATAGGAAATTTAATTCTGAATACTTTTGGTTATTTACAAATTTTACTCATCTTGGAAACTGTTCGGTAAAAATAAAAAAAACGTGATTTTTATTACTTTTTGAAATACTTTTTTCAAATTTGAGGGGCACCGGTGGCCCCAAATTGGATTTTCTATAGAAAGTAATTTGTAGCTGTGATGCTGAGAGACAACTTTTGTGGGAAATTTTTTCACTAGAACCCATGGGAGGAGCGCTACAGGCGTTTTTAAGAAAGGGAGTGGACCCTCGGAAAAGGGGGAGGGGTAAAAAAAGGCATCTGGGCTAAATTTGTTTGTTGTAATGTCTAGAACACGAATCAATCATAAAATTGATTTTTACAGCTTAGTCGAGCGGATATGAAATTGAGACCTGACTATTACGAGAGAAATTTTGAAAAATTTTCCACGATTATAGTACGAACGTTAAAAAAGCGAAAAACGATGGTTTTCTATTTTTGAATTTTTATTTCGCACTAACGATAATGAACATGTGTACCTATTGTAATTCCCTGCCCAGAAAACGCAGTACCATAGGCGACTACCGACTAGGTACGTAAAATCGTACATCGCATCGTCCTTAATATTTGAATCAATACAACAATTGCACTCGTAGACGTGCCTCGTTTTCAAATTTACAACGCCATATCATACGAGCATTAGTAAAAAAAAAATCGTTTAGTGTACAACAGAAACTAATATTCGAAGTGTTTTTGATGGAAATTGTTCGAGATAATTTAAAGATTACGACAGTTGAGCGGTGACACTAATTTACACACTTAAAAATGAATTTGTATTCAGCTTTAATGATTTCTATAATTTTATGCTTCCTTATATCGTATTCGAGCCTGGTAGAAATAACAATACAGCAATTTGATGAGTGGAAATGGTAAACTTTTATATTTTACGACTATAGACGAGTATTTTTTTTCAATATTACATTTTAGTTCAGCCAAATAAGAGAAAAATGTACCAAACGCCCAAAAATTCAACCTTATTTTTTTCGCGTTGTACGTTCGTAATGGTCCACTACACAACATACTAAAATGGACACCCCATAACCCTCCGCTATCCTCAGGGGGGGGGGGGTAAATGTCTGCTGAAACCCGGTTTTTCGTGAATATTTCCTCAAATAAGCCTCAAAATTGAAAAATAGTTGTGAACAATCTTGTTCTACGTATAATTTCCTATCAGAAAGTTTTTGTTTTTTTTCAAAAACTCTCACTTCCTTGACTAAAAATTAAGGGTAAAAAACACCTATTTTTCAACAATTTACAGCATTTTTGGAAAAAATCGAAACTTTTGTGAATATCTGGTCAAATAAGCTTCAAAATGGAAAAATGGTTATGACAATCATGTTCTACGTGTAATTTCCTATCAGACAGGTTCGTTTTTTTTTTTCGAAAACACCCACTTCTTTGCCCAAAAATTAAGGGTGAAAAACGCCTATTTTTCCAATATTTATAGTATTTTTGGAAATGATGGAAATACAAAGTTGAAAGTACCCAAAATTATACCAGTGAAGAGTAATTTTTTTATGCATGCTGGTAGGGTATTCCAAAAAAAGTCACCACAAGAATTTCAACCCCTGCCCTTAATTATAAGGGAGGTTATTGAATACTACATTTGAAAAATCGAGGTTGTGGAAAGAAAAAGTACTTTAAACGCGATGTTATTGCTAATTATTGGTGACGGCGTTGAAATTCTTGAAGGTGACTTTTTTCGGAATACCCTACCAGCATGTATAAAAAAAATTACTCTTCACTTGTATAATTTTGGGTACTTTCAGCTTCGTATTTCCATCATTTCAAAAAATACTGTAAATATTGGAAAAATAGACGTTTTTCATCATTAATTTTTGGACAAAGAAGGGGGTGCTTTCGAAAAAAAACGAACCTGTCTGATAGGAAATTACACGTAGAATATGATTGTTCGTAACCATTTTTCCATTTTGAGCCTTATTTGAAGAGATATTCACAGAATTTTCGATTTTTTCAAAAAATGCTGTAAATTGTTGAAAAATAGGTGTTTTTTACCCTTAATTTTTGGCCAAAGAAGTGAGTGTTTTTGAAAAAAAAAAAACTAAAAACCTTTTGATAGGAAATTACACGTAAAACAAGATTGTTCATAACTATTTTTCATTTTTTGAGGCTTATTTGAGGAAAATTTCACGAAAACCCCGGTTTTCAGCAGACATTTTACCCTCCTCTGGGGGAGCGGGAGGGTTATGGGGTTTTTTTTGTCCATTTTAGTTTCCCCAGGTTGTGTAATTGGAGCTTTACGACGACGTTAAAACGCCGAAAAAAAAAAAATCAGGATTTGAATTTTTGGGGTTAAATCCTAAAATGACTGGACTAATTTATTATTTAGGCGAACTGAAAACTATACATAGGTAACTACAAATCAACGTATAGGTTGCGTATAGGAATAATTCTTGTTTCTTGCCAAAAATTCTAGGGTCACGCTAGTTACCCCCCCCCCCCGCCCTACAATGTCAAAAACGTAAATGAAAAACGTTCGGAACTGCGTGGACACTTAGTATTCTCTGATAATTCGGGGCACATTTTTCCGTGAAAATTTTTGAATTTTTTAATCGTTTTTTTTTTTTTCAAAATGAATTATTAAATTTGAAAACTTTCAACGGCAAAAATTGGTTTATTTTTCAAGTTCTTTCTTTTTTAAAATCTAAAATAAAATTGATACATTAAATATTTGCGGTAGATATGGATTTTTGGTTTTTGTTCAAAAAACTCTTTTGTTTGGTAAGTTAGTTGGACAAAAGTTGGGGCAAAATTGTTCGGTTCAAAATTCTTGAAATTTTGGGGATTTGGGTTTTATTCATCCATGCGGAGATACTGACGGAGCCCAATTTTGAAAATTTTGAAAATTTATCCTTCCACCCCCCTCCCCTTTGGGGCCCCAAAATTTTGAAAACGGAAAAATTAACCCCAAAAGCAAATACTAAAATCTGGCACAATCCTCTGAATTTTTCAAGAAATTGAAAGAATTTATTTCATTTATTTAATAGGAGATAATAGTTTTTTATAGGGTTGATTTGTTAGAAAGTTATTTCAAGTTTGTCCTAATTCGTGAACTAATAGTTTAGAGAATGTTTGTTGGTACCTATTGCGAAAAACAAAAATCGGGCAAGGCTTCCAAGTTAAGGTGTGCAAAAAATTTAGAACTGAAAAAAAAATGAAGAAAAAATTGAAAAAAATTAGGGGCGGGACCAGCCCCTG
>JAVBJF010001313.1:0-16422 GCA_033439095.1 Pseudococcus viburni
CTCGAACGTAGGCAAGCTACGTTCGAGCGATCACGTGACCTATCGGCTCGACTCGGCGTTCAACCTCCCCTCCCTACGGCGGGGAACGGACGGGCCATGTCCCCCTATGACAGCTTGTTACGGATGATACCGAACGATACCAACTTTTCTTCGGAAAATTACGTAAAAGAAAAACTGAATTTTATTTATAATAAAATTCAAACAGTTTAATTAGCCCAGTCATTTTAGGACCGAACCTCCAAAAAATTCTTGCGCTTCTGAATTTCACACTATTTGTGTAGAATGGCCTCCCAAACAACATCCTAAAACTTGCACCCCGCAAGTGTCCGGCAACCCCCGCAAGAGGGTAAAAACCACCCTCAAAACCAGTTTTTCGCGTTTTACGCCGCAATAATAGCTTAAATCAAAAAATGTCAAGAGTAAAATTTTTTTCTACGTTAAATTTCCTATAGAAATACTATTGAACTCTTTTGAAAATTTTCATTTTTAAGGCCAGTTTTGAAGGGTTGAAAATAATGATTTTTCAAAATTCACGATTTCTTTCATTTTACGAGGTTATACGGTATTTTTGGAGAAAAATCTTAAGAAACAAAATTATTTTACATTGAATTATAAATAGAAGACATCCCTCCGTTTTTACAAGCGGTCAAGGGTGGTGCGAGGAACATGTTAAGGGATGAAAGAGGTTGTTTTTAATGGAAATAACAATGGTGGTAGGACTAAGTAATTCGGTAGAGTGGAACAAAAAAAAATAACATACATTGAATTTTGACCCAGTTTACAGGGATGGTTTGTTTGGAGTTGGGAACCCACCATAAAAAAATTTCAGCGCCTTAGCTCAAAGTGGGGTAAAGCCAGGGGTTCGTAAAATAGGGTCGTTTTTGAGAAAATCGCACTTTTTCTAGCGTAAACTCCAACTAAAATGACGTAGGAAAGATGGAAGGGCGCTAAAAAAGTACAATTTGACGTACTAAAACTATTTTGATATAAAAAATGGAAAATGTTGTATTTCAGTGCTGCCATTACGATAGTAAAAAAAAAATTGTAATAAAAAAATGAAAAATGTGAGCAAAAAAATATTTTTTACAAAAATCGGAAGTTGGAACCACAAAAATGAAGAATTATCAATTTTGCATTTCAAAAATAGTTTTTCACGTCAATTTTCAGGGTGTCTACCGGTCGCGAAAGTCGCGAAAAAGTCGCGAAATTGACCCAAAATTCATCAAAAGTCGCGAATTTTTCCGAAATTACTTCAGTTTTTTTTCGTCTTTTACAAAACAGAAAAAGTGAAGAAATTTCACCTTTTTGAACATTTTTTCTAAAAATTTTCGCCCTGGCTTCGCCGGGCTCATAAAAAATTTTTAAAAAACCCCCAAAAATCGTAACAATTTTAAAAAAAAAAAAAAAAAAAAAAAAAAAAAAAAAAAAAAAAAAAAAAAAAAAAAAAAAAAAAAAAAAAAAAAAAAAAAAAAAAAAAAAAAAAAAAAAAAAAAAAAAAAAAAAAAAAAAAAAAAAAAAAACCCTTTCCCCCTCCCTAAAAATCGGAAACACCCTTTTTTTTGAATGTTGGTTGAATTTTGGTGACCAGAGGAACGTCATTTCATTTTTCAAATAACTTAAAACCACAATTTCTTAACGATCTGTAGCTTTTGAATTTGCGGAGGAACTCCTAAAAGTGGTTTCGATTTAAGCCGCCAATGGTTCGAACAGGTGTAGTAACTCAAATTGTACTTTTTTAGCGCCCCTTCCCCCCTTTTCTATGTCACTTTAGTTGGAGTTTATCCTAGAAAAACTGCGATTTTTTCAAAAACGACCCTATTTTAAGAACCCCTGGCTTTACCCCACTTTGAGCTAAGGCGCTGAAATTTTTTATGGTGGATTCCAAACTCCAAACAAACCATCCCTGTAAACTGGGTCAAAATTAAATGTATGTTATTTTTTTTTGTTCCACTCTACCGAATTACTTAGTCCTACCACCATTGTTATTTCCATTAAAAACAACCTCTTTCATCCCTTAACATGTTCCTCGCACCACCCTTGACCGCTTGTAAAAACGGAGGGACGTCTTCTATTTATAATTCAATGTAAAATAATTTTGTTTCTTAAGATTTTTCTCCAAAAATACTGTATAACCTCGTAAAATGAAAGAAATCGTGAATTTTGAAAAATCATTATTTTCAACCCTTCAAAACTGGCCTTAAAAATGAAAATTTTCAAAAAAGTGCAATAGTATTTCTATAGGAAATTTAACGTAGAAAAAATTTTACTCTTGACATTTTTTGAGTTAAGCTATTATTTCGGCGTAAAACGCGAAAAACTGGTTTTGAGGGTGGTTTTTACCCTCTTGCGGGGGTTGCCGGACACTTGCGGGGTGCAAGTTTTAAGATGTTGTTTGGAAGACCATTCTACACAAATAATGTGAAATTCAGAAGCGCAAGAATTTTTTGGAGGTTCGGACCTAAAATGACCGGGCTATAATTGCACGAAGTCAATAACGAACGATTCATTTAATTTTTTTACCGTTTATTAAATTAATAATATTACAAAACGCCTACGACTTAAATTATACGTATAATTTAAGCCGGGAAAACAAGAAAAGACCTTCTCTCGACGAAGGTTGAAACGATACAATCATAGATAACATACTTATATACGAGGTCAACGATCCGCGTTGAACCGATCACGATACAATTTTTTTGGCCGTAGCCGAATATTATTATTAGAAACAAATAACCGCGTATTTATATTCTTAAAAATAACATATAGTACGGTCATTTTAGGTTTTGACCCAAAAAAAAATCCCAGAAACAGGAAAGTTCGTATATAAGCTCAGTAGAGGGGTTATTTCAACATACCCGACTTTCCCTAAAATCGGTGAATATTTTGATCTCCTTTTGGGGGGCGAAGGGGTTCCAATTTTCATTTTTCTGCTATAACTTTCAAAATTACGTATTTACGAAAAAATAGTTGGAACAAAAATTGTAGAGAATAAAAAAACAAACAATTTTGTTATTTACAATTTTTTCCTAGGACGTCATGGAAGGGAGCTAGGGGCTTCAGAAAAAAATCAATTTTAAAAATTTCCCATTATCAGAAAAAATCACCAAAAATTGGGTTTATCGATTTTTAGGAGCGGCTCTTTTGCATAGTACATCCTATTACTATGTAGAATAAGAAAAATGAACAACCGACCCCTCATCTCAAAATAGGGGGGTGGACCTCCTGTAGAAAAAGTTGCACTTCCCCCCTGAAATATCTCAGCTACAGTGAAAAATTCGAAAAATTGGTTCAACCAAACGTTGTAGAGCGTTAAAAGACGAACATTTTTCTTTTTTTTACATTTTTTCTATGGGGTCTTGGGGCCGAGCTGATGCAAAAAGAAAAAAGATCGACGCGGAGTTCGAAATTTTTTCATCAACTCAATAAATTACACGTGTGTAGGCCTGGTATAAAATCTAGCGAACCAATAGCCCAACAAGTGGTTTTCTGGGGTTTTCGTGGTCGCTAAAGTCGATTTTTATAATCATCTAACCCCTGGACCCAAATTGGACCCCAAAAGAGAGGGTTTAAAATTTTGTGAGAAATTTTCGAACGCTGCGTCGATCTTTTTTCTTTTTGCATTAGCTCGGCCCCAAGACCGCGTAGAAAAAATGTAAAAAAAAGGAAAATATTCGTCTTTTAACGCTCTACAACGTTTGTTTGAACCAATTTTTCGAATTTTTCACTGTAGCTGAGATATTTCAGGGGGGATGTGCAACTTTTTCTACAGGAGGTCCACCCCCCTATTTTGAGATGAGGGGTCGGTTGTTCATTTTTCTTATTCTACATAGTAATAGGATGTACTATGCAAAAGAGCCGCTCCTAAAAATCGATTAACCCAATTTTTGGTGATTTTTTCTGATAATGGGAAATTTTTAAAATTGATTTTTTTCTGAAGCCCCTAGCTCCCTCTCATGACGTCCTAGGAAAAAACTGTAAATAACAAAATTGTTTGTTTTTTTATTCTCTACAATTTTTGTTCCAACTATTTTTTCGTAAATACGTAATTTTGAAAGTTATAGCCGAAAAACAAAAATTTGAACCCCCTCACCTCCCAAAAGGGTGTCAAAATATTCACCGATTTTAGGAAAAGTCGGGTATGTTGAAATACACTCTCTACAAAGCTTATATACGAACTTTCCCGTTTCCGGGAATTTTTTTGGCTTTTGGCTTTTTTAAAGCTAAATCGTCCATACTAATACTCATAGGGCTGTTGAAACTACGTCATCCTTATCAAAAAGTGTGATAAGGAGCTGGTGGGAAAAAGAAAAAATCATTCATTTCGTACGTATTTAACGGAATTTCCATAAATTTATCAATTATTGTAAAAAAAATGAAGTTTTGTGACAATTGTGAAAATAATAAAATTCGTAGCTAAGAAAAAAATACTTTGAAAATTCAAAATTTTCCCACCAGTTCAATTGTGACCTCAGTTTCAACAGCCCTATTGAATATTTTCCGTGAAAATTTCAAAATTTTTGGACCATCTCCTCCAAACATATAAAATATTTAATTTTTGGCATTTACGGCCATATTACTTGGGTATGGGTGTGGGGATCGAACCAACAATTTTTTGGGGTGGTTTTACACCAAGACTGACCTTTTACGCGAGTTTCGTCTCAAGGGCGGATTTCACCATCTTACCCTTTGGAACTAGTTGGCAAGCGCGCGCGAGAATAAAACAAAGTTTACTGTGCAAAAATACAGCACGAATGTGTTGAACTTCACTTCTTTTTAGGAAAGGAAATAATGTTACTGCTTACTGTTCTGTGATTAATTTGAATACTGTGTGTGTTTCAATACCTACCGTGCCGATCAAACATGTGAGGTGAATAAGTTTACAAATGTTTCCTCCAATCTCCATTATGGGGTTTAGATTGGGGTTTAGATTTTGAAAAAAAATCACACCTTTAATTTCTATGTTTGAAAAATAGAAAAATCAACACAGAAAACAATTAGGTATAATACTTCAAATTCGGATTTAAAACTTCAAAAACAACGAACTGTATAGGTAATGAATATTAGGCGGACAAACGCGAGCAGACGCGACAACGCAAGTAGAAAAAGCACTACCTACAGTTTTGTCTTTTCGATCTTCTTTTCATGGTAGAGGAAATGATAAATACCTGGTAAAGGATGAACGCGTATTTCTAACCTCTACCTGATGTAGTCCAGTGAACCTTGAACCTTATTCTCTCGAAGTCGAAAACCCCGGTGGCTACAGAACACGGCGACGGCGGTGAGTCAGGCGTGGTACGGTGTAGGGGGGTGTAGCACTTGGACCATAAATATAGTATTAACATAGACCGCGCTACGGAAAATTTTCATGTTTAAACATTTTATTTCGCGTGAATTGGGTCCATTCCTGCCGGAGAAATTAAGAGAAATTATGCCACATCAGCAGTCAAACAATTTGCACCACTCATAAAAAAAAATTGGGCGAAGTCAGAGGATGCGACTTCATTTTTGGTTCGAGTTCGGTGCTTCAATCGTATTTTCCGCGGTGGACCCAGTGTTATTCGCGTGAATTGGGACCATTCATGCAAGTGAAATTCGAAAAATCGGCAGTCAAACAATTTGCACCATCGAGGGGGACTCATATAGAAACAATTAGAGCGAAATCAAATGACGCGACTTCGTTTTTAGATCAATTTTTGTTTTATCCGCTGTGGACCCAGTATAATGTTGGAACACGGTAACAATGTACGTCTTATGGCTGTAGCGGGGTTTATGTTAATATGTACCATATGGTCTAAGGTGTAGCAGTATGTCAGTGCGGCCAAGTGTATCAGTTTAAATATTACCGCAGCATCTTACAAGTTGTTTGTATTTTTTTCATTTCTGAAAGTGGCCTCGATGAGAGGTAACAGGAAGATCAAAGCTTTACCTAACTCAAGACGTCATATGTAAATTGATGATGTGAAAACTGGTCACTCAATACGTACAAATCATTTATAGTCCCTGCGATTAGCTCGGGCATATTGCACTTTTTGAACACAAAAGAAAATTTTCGAGAAGTGGAGACGTCAAAATTTCCTTTAGGAGTGGAGGGGGGAGTTTTAGTGGGGGTTTACCCCTATTTTTTCACATGAAAGGGTTGGGGTGAATTTGGTGTCATTTTCATATAATCCGACCCTCTTGAACTCGAATCTGCGATTAGTTTTCCGATCTGAAGCGTAGAATTTGCACAATCGTATGATTTGCGTCGCGAAAAGAGGCCAATTTTGAGGAAACCGAGGTAAATTTGCGATTTTTTTTCATCTTGAGACGAGTGATGTGGTTCAAGTAAGGTTTGAAATCAAGTTTTTCATATAATTCGAACCTTCTGAATTCAAATTTGTTATTGGTTTCCCCATAGGAAGTGAAATAGCTTCTTGATCGTCGCTTTTTGGTAGTGAAAAACAGCAAATTTTCGCTAAAATCGACTCGAATTCGCAATTTCTCATTTTCTCAAGCCAATACGAACCAATCCTGGTATGAAACCATTATTAGACGTAATTCGAACCTCCTAAACACGAATTTATGATTAGTTTCCCGATTGGATGTAGAGAATTCTCGCAATCGCGAAATTAGTGTAGTGTAAAACGCCCAATTTCCGCCAAAACTCACATGAAATTGCGATTTTTAATTTTTCCAAATACCACACGTCCTCTCAATTGTGGTGTAAAATCATTTTTTTGTCCAATTTCTTTTTTTTTGGACCCAGAGAAAGCACCAACAAAATTTTTAGCTTCTTGGAATTCCGGGGGGCTGAGCCATGGCTTCTCAAAGTACGGACTGACTTCTTTTTAAAAAATTGATTCAGCCCCTTCTAGTTGCATGGAGCTAAAAAAATGTTTGGAACATTCTCAACAGATCAGTTACAACTTTCTTTAGTTTTAACGAAAGTGGAGCTTCAGTTTTTTTTTCGTATTTTCTATGTGTAAAATCCATTGGCCCGTGAACGCCGTACTTTCCACGAGAGCGCCGTGGAAAATTTGACGCAGTGGTTAGTTTTAATTTTTTCCAACAATTCGGGAAATTAATCAAAAAATCGTGTTTAGGAGGTTCGAATTATGTCTAAAAATGGTTTCATACAAGGATGGGTTCAAAATATTAGGTTGAGAAGATAGGGAATAGCAAATTCGAGTCGATTTTTGCAAAAATTGGGCATTTTACGCTACATTAATTTCACGATTGAGAGAATTCTCTACTTCCAATCGGGAAACTAATCATAAATTCGTGTTTAGGAGGCTCGAATTATGTCTAAAAATGGTTTCATACCAGGATTGGTTCGAGGTATTGGCTTGAGAAAATGAGAAATTGCGAATTCGAGTCGATTTTAGCAAAAATTGGCTGTTTTTCACTACCAAAAAGCGACGATCAAGAAGCTATTTCACTTCTTATGGGAAAACCAATAACAAATTTGAATTCAGAAGGTTCGAATTATATAATAAACTGGTTTCAAGGTTTCAAACCTTACTTGAACCACATCACTCGTCTCAAGATAAAAAAAATCGCAAATTTACACAATTTTTGAAAAAAAAATTGCAAAATCTGCAGAGCTATTACAAATTTTGATAAAGTGTTTACATTACAAAATAGCCTGACTTGAATAAAAATTTTTAGTACCAAAAATATTTGTTCATGTTAATAAAATAGGTAGTTGACAAATCATGGATCAAATTTGGCACCATGCATAATCAAATGTGGCGTAGGTACAAAAATTCCCACCAGTACCCTTCGTTCTACACATGGCCAATTACGCGACCGTAGGTTGTCAGCCAAATTCTATATATGTATACTCAAAAATTTTCAAAAATTTTCAAAAGTTCAAAATGTTTCTAATATTCTTACTAATTGACTTATCAAAATTCTAATTGCAGATTCGTGCTTAGCTACACAAAATCCACCTTAGCAAAAAAAATGAGACTCCTACAACAAAATTTTTGAAAAAAAATTGAAAAATTTTTTAAGTCATTGCAAATTTTGGAAAAGTTTTTCTGTTACAAAAAAGCCTGGCTTACATAAAAATTTTTGGTATTAAAAATTTTTGTTCAAGTTGATAAAATGACGAAAAAATGATGGGCTAAATTTAATACTGTGCATAACCAAATTTGGTACAGGTAAAAAAACTCCGACCTGTACACCTCATTCTACTCATCACCAATTAAAAAATGGGCCTGCGTTCATCCTCGCGACTCAATTTCTAAGTGGTGCGCACTCCGGTGGAAGTTTTGAAAACAGGTGACTCACTTTGTATGTAGAATTAACCCATTCAATCTCAGCCACGGCTGAGAAGTAAGTACAGTGGCTCACTTTGTATGTAGGAATAACCCACAAAGTGGCTCACATTTACGGATATTACTACCTATTTATAAAACTGTGCACAATTTTTTTCAGGTCATTGGAATGGAAGTATGAACTGCAAATTTGCAATAGGTAGGTGTAGGTACACGATTGTATAACTAAGTAAGTAGGTACATGAAGTAGGTACTTAAGTACCGAACCGACAGTTTAAAAAACATTCAAATTATAATTCATACAATTATACCTACAAGCGTAAATCAAAAAAAAATCTCAATTATATATCCTGGATTTTGATGAAAATTGTTGGAATTTTTTGCTTCGAGTGGGAACCTTACAAAAAAATCTCAAACCCCAGCCCAAAGGAGGCGGAGCTAGTACTTTTTGGTAAAGAATCCCTAAATTTTAGGGGCTGCATCGAGCTTGCACTCAAGATCTACGAGGGATCTCCCACTGAAAGTAAACTACCTCACAAATTCTTGTCAAAGTCTAGAGTCGATTTTTTTTCGATTCACTTCATTACATACAAAGTGAAAAAAAGAAAAAGTTTTAGTTCAAATTCAGCCGGTTGAAAAGAAAGCATACAATCATGAATATGAAGTTGGAATTAATCATATTGCCTCCAGAAGGTTTTTGGGGAAATTTTCTACAAAATTGATCATCACAGCTCTCTTTGAGACTCTTTGATACTTCAGCATGAAAAGTATCAAAAGGGCATTTTCCATCTTGAGAATATTTGCAAGCATCAAACTTAACGATTTCTTGGTTATGATAAAGTTCTACTCTCCTTTCCTCATTTGTACACCTGGAAATAAAACATAAGGATAAGTGACATTTTAATAATCACTGATCAAGATATGATGGTGGAACACACAAACATACTGGTATAGAATTGCATGTACAGATCCATCGAATGGACTCAGCAAAGAAGATCTCCACTTTCTATTTGTTTTTTGCAAATAGTAATTATCGTGTTTTGGTGCTTCTTCATCCTGGTACAATTTCATCTTTATAATCATACCCATTAGGTTTTCCTCGTCACCGAAATTGATGTATACTCTTTTGCCAGACCATTGATTAAAAGTAATGTTATCTGGTTGTATTTTTTCGAATGTGCCTTCAGAAGCTATGCTGTAAATGAGACCACCAGAATTGTAAATCTTACATTACTTCTTCTGAATTAATTCTTTCTTTGATTCATACAAATGTTATCCTGGTGTGCAAAGGATGCCAGGGATTTCGTTGAGTGGTTTTCTCACTTTTCTCAGTGATATTGCCATTGTGCTTGACTCGATGGTGTAGGTAACTTACAAAACATGTTCAAAGTAGAAAGCCTAACGAGGTATAAACAAGGAGCTTCTGCGGTACATCGCGGATGCCAGTGCATAAAAAAAGGTTCTTCACGGTATCACCCATAGTTCCCTAGATTTTAAAGTCGGTTTTTATGTCAACCATCATTCATCCTCAGTTCACAGGAGCCCGCTACCACTGCTGGTGGTAGAGAAACATATTCAAGTGTTGGCAGGCAATCAAGTCCAAGGAGTGACATAAATTTTTTTCAAATATTTTTTTGGCTAAATTGTGGAGTAAAAAGGTTTCAGTTGCATTGCGCAGCAAACCTGTTTCAGGTCACCTAAAGTACAACTGATTCACAACTTTTTCGCGGAGTTTCATTTTGTAAATCAAAAATTTTGGTTTTTCTGTCTACCCAAGCGTAGATATCTCACAAAACTCCCCGATTTTTATGTTGCAGGGCATACCACTTTTCACATGTGTTTGATTAGTTGCCTACTCCAAAGTGCAACATATCATATTGAGTGAAACAATGATATCGCCAGCAACAACTGGGATATTGCTACCGAAGACACCAATGATGTCGGGAGGCGCATTTTGTGCAGGTTTTCTCACAAAACGCTGGAGAAATCCCTAAGGATATTGTATTCTTTGCAAAACGGGATGTTCTTAACTTACTGAAGTCTGTTCAGCATGTCTTTGACTAATGGACATCCCATTTTCTCACTTAATCGATTACCATATCCAAATTCATAATAGTGTTTCAAATCTAGCCAGTATTCCATAATCTAAAACAGAACAGTTAATTTTCATTAAACATTTATTCAGAAAAACATTTCAGAAATCATTCTTAATTCATCTGCTATTAAATAGATAATGCAACCAGAGCTGCACACAAAAAAATATAGCCTCCTCAAGTTAGGAAGTCTGCAAATTTCTTTTTGGTATAGTATAAAGGTTGCCTAAAGGCCAGATATTGTCCAACTATTATATCTTGGCAGTTGAAACGCTAATTGAAAATAGCAACTCCTATGCAAATTTCATGTGGAACTGCTGTTTTCACTCAACACCAAAACGTGCCAAGATGTAAGGATGTAACGGTCAGACAATATCGGACAACAAATGCAGGCCGGGGCACCAAGTGAAATTTTGAAATTTTTCTACTCTTACTTTAAGATGTGCTGGCGTAAAAGCTGCACAAAATGGTGGTCTGAATAGATCTGAGAGGAGGTTCCAAAAAACACATGATTCATACATGGTTTTAATATTATCTGAAAATCAAATAAGATGATGGTATGTCAGCATTCAACACTTGGATATATCCCACTTCAAAACTATGATCTACACTTACCCTTTGATATCTTTTTTTTGTACCCCACCTGAACCCTTCTAACTGAAAAGGATTAAACAATAGGGGGGAATAAATTTTGTCGTTTTTTATTAGGCACCCCTTTGGCCCAACTGGTTTGCTGAATGGGTAAAAAAATATTTTCAGTTTATTAAATAAAATTGGACCAGAAAATGTATCAAAATTTGCAAATCTCAATTTACCTTCAGCAAGTCTTTATTTTCCACAACAATACTTTCGCCTACTGTTGAATCCATCAAAAACATATTTTCAAACTTGGTCGCACCATCTTGAGCTTCTTTTGCTTCACTTGTCCGAATCTAATAGTAAAAATATTAATGGTAGGTATGTATTTAATTAATTTCATCAATGAAATTCATATTATCGACTTCTTACTTCGACATCACGTTTGGTGAAAGTGAAAGCTGGTGATGAATCCATAACTTGTCTCAAATGTGAGGCAAACAGTTCATGTGAGGAGAGAGCTTTTTCAGCCAATTTTCTATTGTGTTCTTTATTCAGGCTGAATGTTGCAGCAGAAGAATAAAAGTTTTGGTAATCATCCGAACATAATGCGATACCTTTAAAAAAGGACATGCTTGAAAGCAATGATAGCAACACTAAAATACTTAATTTATACTTAATCGAATAACATCAAAAAATATTTATAAAATATCATAATTATGCTTAAAAATCCAAAAATATAACTCAAGTTTGATTTTGGGGATGAAATGTGGAGGGGAGGGGAGTGAGTGTTCAAGGGGTCCTCAAATTGAGTAGATACGCTCACCTTTTGAGGTATTTTATCATCCAAATTAAAAGAATGATGACTTTAGACAAAAATGAATAAATTTGGGGTAGTGGAGGGCCAAAATGTGTGGAAGAAGGAGTTGACTGAGCCCACATATGTGCCTTAGGGTGGGCTGAAAAACCAAAAATTTTGATTTTTGAAAAGTTACCCCCACAAAAGTTGGTGGCTGGATAGACTAGAAAAATAAAATAAATAATTTCAAAATCGATTCATATCTTCCGATCGCGCATGAGCCTTCAATTCTTCAAAAATTGCCAAAAAATCAAAATCTCGAAAATTTCAAAAAAATTTAAAATTAATTAAAATTAATTTTAGGGCTTCCTATAGTAACTATCAATAATTTCAAAATCGATTCATATCTTCCGATCGCGCATGAGCCTTCAATTCTTCAAAAATTGCCAAAAAATCAAAATCTCGAAAATTTCAAAAAAATTTAAAATTAATTAAAAATAATTTTAGGGCTTCCTATAGTAACTATCAAGACCAAAAAGCACATTTTCTTGAAAAAATCTGTGTTTTATAACTTTTTTCAATTTTTTCAGAGATGAAGAAACATGAAAAATTTAAAACAACTATAAAACATTGATTTTTTCAAAAAGTTGTGCTTTTTGCTTTAAATAGGCCCTAAATAAGCTCTAAAATTGATTATGATGAACTTTGATTTTTTTAAAAATTTAAAAAATTTCTGAAAATGTTGAATTTTTGACAATTTTTGAAGAATTAAAGGCTCATGCGCGATCGGAAGATATGAATCGATTTTGAAATTTTTTATTTTATATTTCTAATCCATCCAGCCAACAACGTTTGTGGGGGTAACTTTTCAAAAATCAAAATGTTTGGTTTTTCGGCCCACCCTAATGTGCCTTCAATTTGGAGACTAATTTTTAAAAGGCGTTCTTAACGTTTTTAAGGTCAAATTGACATACCTAATTACCTATTGACATTTAGTTGAATTTGAAAGAACAGAAGAAATTTAGATGATCGCTGACATAATGACATTTCCGCGAGACTATCTAGATAAAAAGTTTGACATCACCACTACTTTTCAATTCTTTGTCACAGGTAGGTACTTGTTTTTCAGCAATTCTGAAAATTAGAAAAACATGAAAAAAAATATATATATCTTATATTTTATTCGAATTTTTTCTTTATTTTCAGCATTTTTCAATACTTTTTCCAATGATTTTCGTTGCCAAATATGATTTTTAAAAAGCTGTGAATTTGGTATTAGAATTTGTATTGTTGGCAACACTGCTATTTTAATAATAATAAAAAAAAAATTTCAAGTACTTAATTTGGAAATTTTACATTGACATATTTACAATTTGTTTTTTTTTTGTTTTTTTCATTTTCAGCTTATGTTAAATTCCCTAAGAAAAACAAAATCCCAACGTATGGCTTTTAATTGGTTGACAATCTCATTTTTAAAGAAAAATGTATCCGGGGACGACGAGAGGTGGTGCAAAAGGTGCAATTGCACCGATCCCACATTTTTTGAAAAACTGGTGAGGGCCCAAGGGGCCCGAAATTAAAATTTTATATTCCATTTCAAGAAAATATACTTATGCTGAAAAAAGAAAAAAATTATCTGCGCTGATTTTGCAATTTTTACAATTTTTCTCTAAAAAAAAGAGTAAACAAAAATGAAGGAACTAAAAAAATCACGGAAGAGAGGAAAATCAATTTTCAACATCTTAATTTTGATTTCACTTTTAAAAAAACCATCAGAACAAGATTTTTTAGTTTTCAAGGTATTATTTGATCTTACAATCATTATTTTTTTGGTTGATTTTCTTCTTAAATATCAAAGATAGGCAACATGAATATCTCAAGTTTTTTCTTAGCAGTTTTGAAGATAGATTTTGATCAGAAGGGTAGGAGAGGGAAGGAATGTCTGGGATCGAGCACCAATCTGAACAGTGATTTTTTTTTAATTTCATGTTAACCTACCTACATTTTAGAATTTATTTGTTCTAATTAGTTATGATGTTGGAAGAAATTTTGAAACCCATCAAATTGAAAATAAAATTAAAGAAAACTTTCAAAATTATAAGAAACAAATGAAGAAATTCAAAAAAATATAAAGTTGAAAAAATTTGAGAGAAAAATTAAAGTTGAAACATTTTTAATTCCAGAATTTTTTTCTACCTTATTTAAAAATTTTCTCTACTGAAAATTATTTTTAATTCAGATGTTTCAAAAATTTTCCAACCATGATTTGTTCAAATTTAATTTCAATCCGAAAATTTTTCGTCAAATTTTTGTTCAACAATTAATTTTTTACAAGTTTTTTAACTTGACGATTTTTAAAAAATTTTGCTTCAAGTAGGTACTGATGGAAACATTTTCAACTTTGATACAACAATTAAAAAATTTAGAATTAAAGAAATGGGAAACATTTGAATTTAGAATGCACTTAGATAGTCAAAATTCCATTTGCGTCAAAATTTGTGCTAGTAGCTATGATTATAATTATGGATATTTGGAAACTTGTAGTGCTCAATCCTTGTGAACTTACGGCATCCCGAGAGGAAGGTGATTGACTATACAAGTAATATTACACTTTTTAAACTTACGTTTTTCTTTTTCATTTTGCTTAATATCCTTTTTGATTTTCGACAGCTTTTCACTGTTTTTCATTTGTTCATTCGTAATATTTTTCACTCCATGTTTCAACAGCGCCCAAACGAAGATCGGTTTACATTCGGGTTCTTCTGCTCAATCAAACAATCTCATCGTAATGAGAAAATATTTAATTTAAAGTACAAAGTAATAGAGCAAACTCACTTATTTCCACATGTCTCCAAGATCTAGTAGGAGGCGTCCACGTAGAGAATAATTTATAAGGTGTTACATCTGTAGAGTAACAGTAATCGAGATCATCGCATTTTACGCATAAAATAAAGAAAGAAAGAATTCCTAATTGAAATATTCTCAACATATTTCAAAACGAGCCGATCGAAACTTAAAACAACGAAGATTTTATCAAACCACCGTCACTATTTGTCGTCATTTTACAACTAAATTAAAATAAAAAACCAAACTTCGTTGAATATTAAAAATTCATAGAAGCTGCCACATGATGCACAGTAATAAACCGAGTGAAAGTACACAATATGAATGCGGTTGAGAGAGTACGAGGGGAATCCACGAAGAAGTCAGTCTCTGCCTCTGTCAGCGTGCGTTTAATATTCACCGAAATTACGTTATTACTTCCATCGCACCTTATTTAATGCCAAGGTCGTTCACATTCACTCACATCCCTCCTCCCAACGCAAAATCGCAAATTAAATCGATGTACTGGTCACAGAAGATCCAACGCGAATTTGAACGAAATGTTGCCTGTTTTGTAGATTTTGGCGCCAATAGTAGACGGATAAATGCCAGGTGCCCATATTGAAGAAAGTTCTAGGCCTATACGATCAAAATTTCGTTTTTAGGTACACTGATTTTCAGAATTGTTTCTTAGTCTAGAGACAAAACATGAAAAAGTGAGTTTCCGTGAACCCTAAGCGTATACCAGGTACCGGCAGTTGATTATTCATAATTCGGACCTGCTGAACACAACTAGCCCGCCGGTATGGCGATAAAGTGGTGAGAAGTTGCCCAAAGTGGAGCTTAAAGTTCAAAAGTTCACATTTTTTCAAAAAATCGTCAAAAATCATAAAGTTGTTCAATTTAATCGGTCTTCGGCTCATTTTGAAGGTAATTGCTTCCTCTTTTTCGTGATGTGTTATAAGTTTAGTTTTACTAAATACTTTCCTCAAATTTGAGCAAAACACTCAGAGTTGGTTTTTATTTTGAACTTTTGAACCCTATTTTTATTTTAATATAAGTAACATTTTTTGGACATGGATATATATTTTTTATTTCATTGGAGGGTCCCAAAGTTTTGGCACACCCTACTCAGAAGGTCCGGTCACGCCTATGGTACTTGGAAATAAATAAGAAAATTATGAAAGAAAATATACATTTTGGTCCTTCCTCCCAAAATACTCGAGCTCGGGGTCCAAAATTGTAGTCAAAATGATTTTCCAGAATAGACGATCCTTTTGGGGTAGGAACGGTCGAAATCGGTTTTCAAGGAAAAATCACCCTACTTAATCGGTTATACCCTTTTAAATTTGAAAGTAATTGAAAACTAAATGGACACGCGGTAGGGAGCGATGCGAAGAGTGAAAGTTCTGGTATGCATGTTTTGTCCAACTCGACATTTGAAGGGGCAATCAGCTTTCAAGGATAACGCAGGTCGACATTTTTAAGCTTTTGAAATACTATTTGACGTTTAATAAGTGATTTTTATAGTATTTTTCACGCTGATCACGAAAAACGTAGTGAGGATTTTTCACAATTTGAATTTTTTGTTAAACATTATTTTACATTTTTTGATAATTTTTGTTTTCTGAACAGAACAAAAGTTCAACAAAAACAATAACTAGAACAAAAATTATAGAGCGTAAAATTTCCTTTCTGTAGCATCGAATTAGTTTTTTCTTAAGAGGTTTAGCTTTCGAGATACTTTAGTTGAAAGTTCAAAAAACTTATTTTTTTTTCAATTGAAAACATACCAAAAACTAAAAAGTTTCAATTTCAACACCCTCCTTAAATCATCGACTTCAAAATTGAATAGGTATCACTTTTTTCC
>JAVBJF010001314.1:0-16368 GCA_033439095.1 Pseudococcus viburni
AAAATAAAAAATTTATTTTTGATTTCACTAAATAAAAAGATCGGTTAAGCTAAGATGATCAAAATCCAGTCATTCGTCAAATTTTATACGAGAATCTATTAAGTAACTTTTGAAAAAGCCAAATACCAAGAGGTAAAAATATCTAATCAAATCATTCAAAAAAAAATTATATGAAACAAAAAAATAGTTGGAAAACAAAAACAAAAAACGGTTCAAAAATTCAAAATTTACCTCATTTTTGAAAATGATCTACTCAGATATTTTAAATTAGGTATCATCATTTTTTTGCAAACGAGATGTGTGTGGAATAGGTATTTATAAATATTTGGTATTTTAAATAATGTGAGTTGAATTTTTTTAAACCCAACGTCGGAGAATATAAAAAGAAATTAAATTCGCCAAAATGTAGGTAAGTTATTCATATTTAATCTGAGTTTTAATTATTAATTAATAATTATGAAAACGCAAGTAACAAGTTTATTTAAAATACCAAAATTTTAATAAAATAACCCTGTGTTTCATTTTTTCAATATCTAAATATACCTAATAACCCGGTCCAACCAAAAATTTAAAAAAAATTAAGAAAAATAAAAATAGGTGTAGGTCAGCAACTGTCAACTTTCAATTATTCAATCATGTTCATGTTAAGAAAAAAAAGTCCCCAAAACGCAATACGAATCCAGAAAAAAATCTTACCTTGCACCATGACGAAAACTGGAAACGAAAAATTAAAATTCGTAAAACTATCAAAAATATTTTTCGAAAAAAATCGATTATTCAAACTCGACGCGACGATTCAATCAGAAAAAACTTTCTCAATAAGTTATTGCTTTCAGTTCAACCAATTAGTAACTAATGTTGTAGCGTTTAGATGGTCAAGCATTTATACACGAATTTAGAAGATGATATAGATTAACGTTTTATTGCATCAGGAAAGGCCCGCGTGTAGAAAACACCTCCTTGTACCTTTCCACCCGCCAAAAGAATGTTTTCAAACACCTGTAATCTGGCGACTATAAAATGAACTTGCTCTGTACAGGAGCTTTCTAATGCCCATTGTTGTACATTTCGGCACACTTTCAAGAGCAGGTACAGGTTTTAGTGAAGTACAGGGTACAAACCAGTTTACGAGTAACGTAGTTTTGATCATTGATTGGCTCATCCGTTTCATTCATGATTACGACTCTAATTAATGTTTATCACGTGGTTTTCTACGCATTTTGAATTTTTTCCGAAAAATCATCAAAGGAAAAGTACCAAAGCATTACTGATTAGAGACATTTAAGTACATAATTGGCTGTAGTAAACGGTGTTCCAGTTAAACATCAATATTCGTCGATGAGTATAATTACGTCGAAAATAATTCTGTTTTGAGGAGTGTTATGCAATAATACAATGAGTAATAAATCTTTTGACGAATTTTTTATTATGATTTGAGAAATACGATTTGATTACCTTATCGATATATGCACATACGTACGGTATTCCCTGAAACGTAATAATTTAAGATACGAGAACGTACTTTGAAATCGTCTAAGGCTAATGAAAAAATGTTAATTGCACGTGACTTCTCTCTCAAAATTAAAGCGGAGGCTGGGGAATTATATGCACCATACGATGTTCGAAGATAACCTATGTCTAGAAAACGTAACCTCCATAAAAAATAAAGAGGAAGAAGTGAAATTATGTTTTACGAGGTATGGTGCTTAGCAATGAGTGAAAATTACACATCATACTAATTAAGTTCGAAATACTTATTTTAATTCAGTTTTATTTATATTTTGGTACTTTTAAATCATGATTCGATTAAATAACAAAAAAATGACTACTTGTTTGAAAAATCATAAAAACTCAAATTGTGAAAATAAGTTATTAAAATTACTAAATATCAACCTAATTGCCTGAAATATTCGACTACAATTTTTTTTGAAAATTTATGAAAATTGTTCATAAAAAAACAGTTTTAAGTCTGAATCGATAAATTAAAAATAAATATAATCATTCAAAACAGTATAGTAGGTATCAAAATTGCTCTAAGTTTTCAAATTTTGAAAAAACGGTGAAAATTTCATATAAACTATTGAAAGCAATCAAACATAATGGTGGAAAAGCTAAAGAAATTTCAGTTTTAGTTTCCTTTTCCATTTGAGTTTTTAAATTTTAGTTGCAAATAGTACCTAATTATTCAATTTTTTTTTTTTAAATGTATGTAGTCCATTAGATGCAGGTATGAGATAAAAATTAGGACAAAGAGGCCAGTTTTCAGGCCTACTTTTTATAACTGACAATACTGTATTTTTAATTTTAAAAAAAAAGTTTAGGTAGAAAAATTTGCGAAAGTAAATCTTAATTGGAAAAAATGTTCTAAAAAACTTTAATTCGGTCATAGTGCCCTAGAAAATCTTAGTTTAGACATGGTGTCCCAGATAAATCCAAATTTTGATAACACTGTTCCAGAAAACTTCAATTTGGGCATGGTGATTAAAAAAAAAACGAAAGTACATAAAAAAAACTGAAACTGAAATGAAGAAAACTGCAAAATAAAACTAAAAATATTCTTACAAATTTTTTTTTTAGCATTTTTGACTCAAGTCAGAAAAGTTGACAGTTTTGAGAGTGAGGTGATTTCCTGAGAGATGAAATTTTCTTTCAAAATTCATCCCAGCCTAAAAAACTTGGAAAAATCTTGTAATGATTTTTGAGGAGTAAAAATTCTTTCCAAATTTTCATCCCACAAAAATAATTACACGAATTTTTCGACTTTTTGAGAATGGGATGAATTCTAGTTGGTTTTTCATTTCAAATTCATCCCACAATTTTCTCAAATTCCATCCTAGACTCGAAAATTCGGAAAAATTGTGGGATGAATGTAAAATGAAAACCCATCTCGAATTCATCCCACTCTGAAAAAGTCAAAAAATTCGTTGTAATGATTTTTGGGAGATGAGAATTCACGCCAATTAATCTCGGCCTGCAATACATTCAAAAATTTGTGGATTATTATTGAAGGATGAAAATTCATTCTAAAATTTATCCCAGCCTAAAATCTTCGAAACATTTACTTACTGATTTTTTGCGAATCAAAAATTCATTCCAAATTTCATCCCATCTTTAAAAGTTTGAAAAAATCGTAGGATGAATTCGAAAAGAAAAGTCATTCCAAATTCACCCCAGCCTGAAATACTCGAAAAAATTTTGAGGTGCTTTTTAAGAGATTAAAATTCATCACAAACTTCGACCTAGTTTCAAACGTTCAAAAAATCATGGTATGAATTAGGTATGAAATTTCATCCTAAACTCATCACAGCCTAAATTACTTGGAAAATCATGTATTGATTTTATGAGGGATGAAGATTCGTCACAAAATTCATCCCAGCCTAAGAAATTAAAAAGCATCGTAAAGCTTGGAAACATGATGTACCTACCTAATGATTTTTAAGGGGTAAAAATTCACCCTAAAATTTCATCCCAGTCCCCAAATGTTCCAAATAATGGAATGAAAAACTAGTCCAGCCTGGAAACTTGAACAATCGTGTGGTGATTTTATGAGGAATTAAAATTCATCACAAAATTCATCTCAAGCTCAGAAGTTTAGAAAATCGTGGGATGGATTTTGGGAATTTGGGATGAAAATTCAACCCAAATTAATTCCAGCTTGGAAGCTCGAAAAATTCGTGGGGTGATTTTTTGAGAGATGAAATCTTATCTCAAAATTCATCCCAGCTTTGAAAAGTTCGAAAAAATCGTGGGATGATTTTTGAGGGGATAAACATTTATCCCAGCCTCAAAAGCTCGAAAAAATCGTGAGATGTTTTTTGGGAGATGAAAATTTATGCCAAATTTATCTCAGCCAGCAATACTCCAAAAATTTGTGTTATGATTATTGATTAATCTAAATCAACTAGGAATACATTTTCAAAAAAATTATTCAGGAATGACCTTGATAAATTTTGTAATTCAAGCCCCTGGATCCAGTTTTGGTGGTATGTTAATCTCTGACCTTGAATTCCAACCAACTTTAGAGAAAATTCTATAATGAATTGCCATCAATAACTGATTCAGAGGGCTTTTAGAGGGCCAACTTTTGGGTTTGAGTTCAAAATAGCCTAATAAATAAATTTAGGAACTTTGAAATTCCTCTTAGATCAATTTTGCAATTTTTTTTTCTTAAAACATTTTTTGAAGTTTCTTCTTTGATTTTTTCTTTGTGTTGTCTAGTAGGTACCAAATTTCAATTTTTGGTTTCAACTCATCTGTGGACTCAAATTCTGATAACCTGAAAACTCGATCTCTATTCGTACGGTTTAAGAGGGAAAATTTTATCCTCAAAAATATTCTCCAAAAAGAATTTGTCCCCGCCCTGGTGTTGTTTTCTTTGAAGAACACTAAACAATAAATTATTAAAATGATGTGATATAATGTTGAAACCGCCCGCGCCCCTTCTCAAACCATATAGTCAAACTGTCTTCCATGAGTAGATTAGCGATACACTATTTTCATTTAAAAACAATTTGTTCAAGTAAAATTTTTACACATTATATTACCACTGGCGTTTAAAGATGGAAAAGAAAATGATCGAGACGATTATGTAGATGTGGTACCGTATCGGATCAGACAATATTACTGTGCAAAAAATTGCAATCAATGCCGAAAATGAAAAAAATTGAGGGGTGAACACAGCTGTAAGATTGAGGTTAGATTACTAAGCTTATGTCATAATCGTCTCGATCATTTTCTTTTTCATCTTTAAACGCCAGTGGTAATATAATGTGTAAAAATTTTACTTGAACAAATTGTTTTTAAATGAAAATTGTGTGAGGAAAGTACATATCACTAAATCTACTCATGGAACACAGTTGACAATATTGGTTTGAGAAGGGGAGCGGGCGGTTTTCAACATTATATAGGTATATTCTCAACATATTTTGGCATGCAAATTTTTCTCACAATCTTTTTATTTCCTTACAAAACTGCAGAAACTATTCCAATCTATGTTTCGATGCGGTTAATACAATGTGCTCAACTTACTGGGTGCTTGATTAATTCTGGCTCCCCCCCGATACTTTTTATGTCAAAAATCGTAAGTTGGCAATACTTCATTCAATAAACAAATCAAACGAAATGTTGCCAACTTACTATTTTTGACCCAAAAAGTATCGGAGGGAGCCAGAATTAATCGAGCACCCGGTATATACTTACAGTATACCAAGCTCGAAAAACTCGAACGAGTTTCGCAAAGAAATCGTATATTATAAAGTTGTTGAAGAGAGTCTGCAAAAAAGTGATTTAAGAATTTCTAAGGTGTCACTGACAAATTTGCCAACAGTATTTGAAGCTGTTGCGTTATTTTCACATTCTCCAGAGTTTTTCTCTCAGTACCTACCTTTGACTGGGAAAGTTTTTAGTTGGACAAATTGCAAGGAATTACTGATTGATTGTCAGAGATTACATTTCTTCTTAGAACTTGCTGTATTGCCCTAATGTAAAAGAATTTTTGATTTTTTACCAGTGATAACCGTAAGTACCATTCTCCGCCTTTGTATCGCAATCGTTAATGAAATAACTCGTGTTTAATTAAAACATACATCTTAATTTCTGTTATATACACTCAATTTGAAATTGAGTATTAGTTTGATTAAATAATGGCCATTGCCTATCTTATCAACGAGTTATAAAAGATAGCATGAAGTTCTTAGCTGATTTCACCATTTACCAACAAATTCATACTTTGTATCGTACTGTGCATGGCTCAGACTTTAGAATTGATGGATACTTACATTGTGATTGTTTCTAAATTTTTTCGGGTATCAAGTGCGTAGATATCATTTTACATTTGAATATGCATTATGTTTTCATCATCGTTACAGTGACTTTACTCATTGTATTAAACAAGTTGACTACAGCCAAGGAACAGTTATTATGTCACAACAAAAAAGACAAAATTGCTAACATTCAATTTATTGAAAAAATTGCACAGTTAGGAGCATCGGAATTTGTATATCTAAGACGAAGTCCAGAAACTGAGAATTTGCCAGCTCTTACCATCTTGCAAGAGTTTTTTTCCGGCAATCAAGTATATTTCCGAAACACCAACATTTTAAAATGTGGAAACACAGAAGTAAGAGATGGAAGATGGATCAAACACCCTATAATTAATCTGGATTTTTCTAACATATTCTCACCAGAAATGTTTAATGAAACGCTTTGTATGCAACTGACAATAATCATTGAGCAGTATAGATTGCCAGCAACAACGTATCCTGATCTTGACCCAATTGCCACTGTTATCAGGAATCTGCACGCTAAATACCATAATCAACCAGTTGTCGTTTTAATTAACAACTACGATGATCTGGTTTCCAATAATGTAGACGATTTTGCATCAATAAGTGGAGCACTCAGACAGTTCCACAATCACTTGGAACAGCAAAGGAACCTCCTAAGAATTGTTTTTGTAGATGGAATCACCACAGAGAACAACGTTTTGGGCAGCAAGCCGAATGGTTTCAAAGAACTGGTGTTAAAGTTGATTACTCATCACTCTTCAAGTACTCAGGTGATAATGCCGGCAGCCTCGTCAATCAATTATCACTCTTCAAGTATTCAGGTGGCAATGCCAGAAGCCTTGTCAATTAATCAACACTCTTTGAGGACTGAGGTGACAATGCCCGTAGCCTTGCAAGAACTGCCCTTACAAATGGACACGTTCAAAGAGATTCAGCAAGATGGTAAAATTTATGTAGATAAGACCGGTTTCATACCAAAATTACTAGGCCGTGATGTAGGGCGATATGTATTCCTAACACGGCCTAGGCGTTTTGGTAAAACATTGCTTTTAGAAATGTTAGAACAATTTTTCATGGGAGCAAAACATTATTTTGAAAATACATTCATTTTTGATTATGGTAACATGCCAGAGGCAAATGGCACATGGATACAATATCCTGTTATTTATATAGATTTCAGTTTTATTTTAATTGCTCACAAGCTGGGTGCTTTTCGCAGCAAAGCTGAAAAAAAAATTAATTATGCATGGTTTTAATACTTATGGATTTGATAGCACACAATGCAATGAAATTGATACATATATCTCAGAACTGAATAAGAAATTTGGATTACCTGTGATTATTCTTATCGACGAGTATGACGCTTCCATTACAAGTTGTAGGAACACGGACACATTAACTGAGACTGCCAATTTCTATAGAGCAATCAAAAGTATGAAGGATTGCCTTAGACTGGTATTCATCACTGGGTGTCCAGGTTTAAACATGAATGATGGTCGAAGCGGGCTTTAACAACTTCAATGATATTACCCACAATGAAAAATTTTTCAACATAATGGGCTTCACAAAAGCAGAATTGAACCACTATTTTGGATCACACTTGGAACAATGGGAATCCACAAAACATACAGATTATGAATCCATTATGGACCAATTAACCGAATGGTATGATGGATACCAGTTCACTTTTAAGGATATGCCCAGAATTTTCAATCCAATTTCTATAATCCTTGCCATCAAGGAAATGAAATGTGCACCACACTGGACTGGAACTGCCAATATAAATACTATACAACAACGGGTTCTGCAGAACAACATTGATATAACAGTATATGCGTACTATTCCATAAAAGAGGTAGAAATCACTGTGATAAAAGATTCGGATATCGACAAAGTTCCCTTACCTGTTTACATGTACATTCACGGATACTTGACTATTCGACGTTACAAGGAGAGAGATCAACTCGTATATCTTGGTTTTCCTAACAAAGAAATTCGTGATAGTTTGTTGGAGTTTTTACCCAAAACAATAACAGATGTAAAAACACAATCGCCTATACTGCTCACAGCGCTTTACGAGAACGATATGGCGGCATTTTTTGATGCTTTAAATCAGTATGTTTTCGTATCATTTAGTCATCCGCTCAATACAGCTATTACAGAGTTCGAAGCTACCCGAAGCATAATCCAAGCTATAAATCAAGCTGGAGTGACATACAATGATGGTAAGGTCATGCATGGCTTAAAGAAGAGTCCTACAAGTAGCAACTTAGACACGACTCTTTTGCCTAAGATTAATAATTTCATAACCACCGGCGATTTAGACATCACAATTTTAAATTTACGACCTCCTTATGTAATTGAGTTGAAAGCAAGATCCGACTGCCTTAATGCCATCATTCAATTAATGAAATGCGTATTCAATAATGAAGCTGCACTTTTAGCTGAAGTGGACTTTTCGAGTATCGTATACTTTGTTGGAGTCAACGTAAAATATTCATCTCAAAGATGTAACTACATTAGTGAATGGATATGTGTCCCATATAGAAACGGAAAATTTTTATTCAATGAAATTCAGGCCAACAATGTAACAAAACATAAAAAAACTCTCAAAACTCGATTAAAAACCTTCAATGAAAAGCATTTGGCTAAAATTGTTTGGTAAATGTACTTCTGAATTCTTAGTTTAAGTATACCCAATGAAAAATTTTTAGATCTAATCATATCTAATGGTTTAGATATGATTAGATCTCAGAAATGTCCCAATCTAATCATATCTGTTTAGATCTAATTAGATATGATTAGATGTGACTTTTAATGCAATTGATAAAATTTAAAAAACTGTAATCACAATCAGTGTTTTTTTATTTCATATCTAATTAGATCTAATTAGATATGATTTGATCTGAAGAAATATTGACATGTATTATCCTGCTTGATTTCCATTGTTTCTTACCTTTTGCTGATTAATCTTGGTTTAGAGGAGCACGCCACAATGTCGGGTTGAGTATTAAGTACAAAAAGTTATATTTAAGCATGAAGTAGGAAAAATTTTTTTTCTCAATTTTAATTAAATTGACAAAATTTTTTGATTTTCTTGTTTATTACAATTTTACAAAATTTTTGGGCACATTTCCCGAATTTGTTTTCACCCCTTGGGGGGCTGGAGCCTAAAAATACAAAATTTAAGAAAAAAGGCTTGTAAAACATGGAAAAATTGAAATGAGCAATTTTTTCGAGTGACGTAATATCGAAATCTATGTTTTGAGGGTGTAGAATACGAATTCGTTCATATTTTCCATTAGGAATGATGGGTTGGGTGGGGGAGGGATATGGTGGGGGGGGGGTGACACTTGGAAAATTTCAATTTTTCGTGTGATATGTCGAAATCTAGGTTTTCGAGGACGCGGAATACGAATTTGATAATATTTTTCCGTTAGGAATTCAAGAGTTGGATGTGGGAGGAGTGGGGAAGGGGGTGAGACTGGGAAAATCCAATTTTTCGAGTCATATATCGAAATCTATGTTTTCGGGGACGTAGAATAAGAATTTGACAAAAATTTTCCGTTTGGAATTCAAGAATTGGATGGGGGAGGGGTGGTGTGTGGTGAAGAAAATTGGAAAATCTCAATTTTTCGAGTAATATATCGCAATCTATGTTTTTTGGTGGCGTAGAATACGAATTTGACAACATTTTTCCGTTAGGAATTCATGAATTGGGCGGGGGAGGGGGAGAGGAAGGTGGTGAGACTTGGAAAATTTAAATTTTTCGAGTGACATATCGAAATCTATGTTTTTGAGGGCGTAGAATACGAATTTGACAATATTTTTCCGTTAGGAATTCAATGGTTTGGTGGGAGAGGTGTAGGGATGAAGGTGAGACTTGGAAAATGTTGTTTTTTCAATTTTTCGAGTGATATATCGACATCTATATTTTCGAGGGCGTAGAACACGAATTTGACAAAAATTTTCAGTTTGGAATTCAAGAATTTGGTGGGGGAGGGTAAAAAATGGTGGTGAGACTAGAAAATTTTCAATTTTTCGAATGATATATGTCGAAATCTATATTTTCGGGGGTGCAGAATACTAATTTGACAATATTTTTCTCATAGGAATGAATAGTTGGAGCAGAAAGGGGGTAAGACCTAGCAAAGTTTAATTTTTGTAATTTTCTCGAGTTGATATGTATATCGAAATCAACATTTTCGAATGCCTAGAATACAAATTTGACCATATTTTTCTCTTGGAAATGAAAGGTTGTGGTGAAGGGTGGAATGTAGGACTTGGGAAATTTGAATTTTGCATTTTTTCGAGTCAATGTTTTCGATCGAGGGCGTAGGATATGAATTTGGATGTATTTTTATTTTACGAATGAAGGGTTAAGTTGAGTGACGATAGGTAGCAAGCAGTTTAAAATTTTGAATTTTGCAATTTTTCGAGTGATCTGTCGAAATCTGTATTTTTTTATTGCGTAGAATACTAATTTTCCAATTTTTTTGTCTTGGTGATGAAGGATGGAGGTGGGAAAAAGGACGAGTCTAGAAAATTTTCAATTTACAATATTTCTGAGTAGGACCACCATTTTTACTTCATCCCTACACAACCCTTCATTTTTAGTAGAAAAATATTTCTAAATTCGTATTCTACGCCTTCGAAAATATAGATTTCGATATATCACTTGGAAAAATTGCAAACTTGCAATTTTTCGAGTGTTACCACCACCCCTACCCCGTCTCCCAATATGTTGATGCATTTCATTTTTGATGTCATTACACAGTAAAATTACTCGATGAAGAATCAGATTTGTTTTAATCTGATAAAATCTGATAAAATCTGATGACATCAGATATGAATACATAACATTATATCTAATCATATCTGATCACATCTGATTAAATCTGGTGACATCGGCTCTTCTTTTCGTAGCATTTTATAATCTGCATTCACATACATATGAATACATAAAATTATATCTAATCATATGTGATCACATATGATTAAATCTGGTGACATCAGCTCTTCCTTTCGTAACATTTTACAATCTGCATTCACATGCATATGAATACATAAAATTATATCTAATCATATCTGAGCACATCTAATTAGATCTGATTACATCCATTCTAATTTAAGCACCACCAATCTCTATTCCAGGGAAATATCTTCATTCACATATAATTACATTTGAATATATCTGTTCAGATACAATCATATCTGATCACATCTGATCATATCCGACTAAATTTATCTACTTACCAATTTTGAGATATGATTAGATAAAATTAGATATCATCAGATATGAATAGATCTAAAAAAGGCTCTGGTGCAATAAGGGGGTCAGGTCATTTGGCCTCAAGTGGAACTTTGTAAAAATTCTTATGCCATTCGATTTAGATTGGTAAAAGATGATTTTAGAGCGCATGAGCGAATTTTTACCTCACCCCTGGGGGGCTGGGGGCCCAAAATACGCGATTTTCAAGCTAAAACCTTTTAAAAATTCTATCTCCGCGAGTTTTCAACAGATTTTTTTCAAACTTGGCACATAAGTAGAGGTACTAGAGCGGAGTGCTCTGAAATTTTTTCAGATTTTTCCGACTACTTTAATGACCTTGAATTTGACTTTGAAAATTTCAAATCACCCTGGGGAGCACAGCCTTGGTGCTGTCTCAAAAAATTTTTCGAATTAAAATTTCCTAATGTATTTTACACTCCTGAGAATTTTTTCAGATTTTTTCAGGTGGTGGAAATTGGTCAAACATTGAAAAAACTGGTGTAATTCATCATTTTTGTTCCTTAAAATCATTGGTTTTCATCAATTTTTCATTTTTTATAGTTTCCTGCTAAAAATATTATTATTTACTCGCCGTGTCCCATTTCGACCTTTATTCATTAATTTCTTACAACTATGATGTTTTGAGCGAATTTAATGCTTACACCATTGCAGTAGTCCAATGTAGTCCCTGCGGTTAGCTCCGGCATAGTGCACTTTTTGAACTCGAGTTAAAACGTGGTTTTTATATTAGTGTGTGACCCATAAGGAAATTTTCAAGAAGTAAAATCATTAAAAATTTATCTTATGGGGTGAGCGTGGGGGAGTTTTAGGAGAGGATTAACCCCGATTTTTCCACAAACAAGGGTCGGGGTAAGCTTGGTGTCATTTTCATATAATTCGACCCTCTTGAACTTTAATTCAAACCTTCTGAATTCGAATTTGTTATTGGTTTCCAGATAGAAAGTGAAATACCTTCTTGATTGTCGATTTTTGGTGGCGAAAAACAGAAGATTTTCGCTAAAACCGACTCGAATTCGCAATTTCTCATTTTCTCAACCAAATATGTACCTGGAACTAATCCTTTTTTCAGAACTACACGAAATTGTGATTTTCAATAGAATCCAAACCTTCTGAATTCGAATTTGTTATTGGTTTCCAGATAGAAAGTGAAATACCTTCTTGATTGTCGATTTTTGGTGGCGAAAAACAGCAGATTTTCGCTAAAATCGACTCGAATTCGCAATTTCTCATTTTCTCAACCAAATATGTACCTGGAACTAATCCTTTTTTCAAAACTACACGAAATTGCCATTTTCAATTTTCTCAAACCGATCCAAGGCTTCTCATGCCGCTTTCCTGAAAATTTCGGCATTCACGAGCCAATGTTTAGGTATACCGAAAAAAATGCTCCAATCTCGTTTAAACTCAAGAAAGTAGTAATTGAAGAATTGAAAATGCTGTAAAAAAATTTTTAGTCACATGCTGCGCCAGGGAGTTGAGTTAATTTTTTCTTGAATAACTACTTACTTTAAGAAGCCTTGGATCGGTTTGAGAAAATTGAAGATGGCAATTTCGTGTAGTTCTGAAAAAAGGATTAGTTCCAGATACATATTTGGTTGAGAAAATGAGAAATTGCGAATTCGAGTCGGTTTTAGCGGAAATCTTCTGTTTTTTGCCACCAAAAATCGACAATCAAGAAGGTATTTCACTTTCTATCTGGAAACCAATAACAAATTCGAATTCAGAAGGTTTGGATTCTATTACAAACTGGATTCAAATTCTAATGAAAACATTCGCAATTTTACTTTTTTTTTCTCAAAATCTGCCACTTTTCGCGACACAAATTGTACGATTAAGCGAGTTCTACGCTTTTGGTCGGAAAACTAATCGCAGATTAAAGTTCAAGAGGGTCGAATTATATGAAAATGACACCAAGCTTACCCCGACCCTTGTTTGTGGAAAAATCGGGGTTAATCCTCTCCTAAAACTCCCCCACGCTCACCCCATAAGATAAATTTTTAATGATTTTACTTCTTGAAAATTTCCTTATGGGTCACACACTAATATAAAAACCACGTTTTAACTCGAGTTCAAAAAGTGCACTATGCCGGAGCTAACCGCAGGGACTACATTGGACTACTGCAATGGTGTAAGCATTAAATTCGCTCAAAACATCATAGTTGTAAGAAATTAATGAATAAAAGTCGAAATGGGACACGGCGAGTAAATAATAATATTTTTAGCAGGAAACTATAAAAAATGAAAAATTGATGAAAACCAATGATTTTAAGCAACAAAAATGATGAATTACACCAGTTTTTTCAATGTTTGACCAATTTCCACCACCTGAAAAAATCTGAAAAAATTCTCAGGAGTGTAAAATACATTAGGAAATTTTAATTCGAAAAATTTTTTGAGACAGCACCAAGGCTGTGCTCCCCAGGGTGATTTGAAATTTTCAAAGTCAAATTCAAGGTCATTAAAGTAGTCGGAAAAATCTGAAAAAATTTCAGAGCACTCCGCTCTAGTACCTCTACTTATGTGCCAAGTTTGAAAAAAATCTGTTGAAAACTCGCGGAGATAGAATTTTTAAAAGGTTTTAGCTTGAAAATCGCGTATTTTGGGCCCCCAGCCCCCCAGGGGTGAGATAAAAATTCGCTCATGCGCTTTAAAATCATCTTTTACCAATCCAAATCGAATGGCATAAGAATTTTTACAAAGTTCCACTTGAGGCCAAATGACCCCCTTATTGCACCAGAGCCTTTTCATCGGGATGCTATTTCCATTTTTTTGCATGTGTTTTTTCTAAATTGGGGGCTAGGTGGTACAGACACTTTTAGAATTGGTGGACGGCAAGAAATTCTTAGGCCGTGGTCAATAAAATGTCAACACATCCCCCCCCCCCCTCCTCAAAGGGACATGACCTGAGCCTAATGGCATAAATGATATTGGGGGTGACCATATTTACGATTCCCTTCAAAAAAAATTTACAAAAAAACTTTTTTTTTTCAAAAATATTTCGACATTGAAATATGCCATTTTTCAGAGAATTAACTTAGCCATATGTTATATTGCTAAGTAAATTTATAAAACTTGGAAACCAAATTTTGAAGACCAATAATTTTGGCGAATTGATATAATTTTCTAAATTTTCTACGAAACATCACAAATTGAAAAAAAAATTATTCATCTTACATGTAACATGTTAATAAAAAGTCATCGCTCAAACATATTCATGATTTGCTCCTTATTGAGTCAAAAAAGAATTTACGTTCTAAGTAAGAAATAATTGGAAAATTTTGACCCCCCCCCCTCCATTACCAATATCGGTTCGTTTCTGGTTTTGATTTCAGTTCTTTTTTTTTTACGAATTTCAGTCAGTTTTTGAAATTTTGAAAATAAGCTAAGAATTGTTCAAAAAGCGAGCATGTTTTTGCAGATTCGCAAATTCGGGCTCGTTAGGTTCGTTAGTGTCGCCGCCAGAAAAAAACAAGTGAAAAGCAGTAACGTGGCCACATGTGGAAATTTACGTAAGAACGTACATATTTCGCATGTTGGTTTGCGTTATTTTGCGGTTTGATTGGTTTGAATATTAAGTAATAACATTGATAAGATAAGATAAGAATCGTTATAATCCCATTTTCAGCAGCTTACACGAAATCCCGCTAGATGCAGCCACTTTACTCGAATTCGCGAGTAGGCCACTTGCATATGTGTGCAGCCTAATTTGCTGGAGTGAGGTTTTTGCAGTAAGTATTTCGGAACACTTCGGATTGAGTTCGAATTTCGGAACTTCTCGTTTGACTTACAAATTACAAATTTTCCACCCTTCAAATTTATTTTGTACCTATTAGACTTCTGACTTGACATTTTTTTTCTCTCATTTTCCTTGAATTTTATTGTCGTCAATGCCAAATGCTGTCTATCTAATAATGTACCAAATACCAATCCAAAAAATTAATTTTATTTTCAATTCAAATTTATTAAGACAAAAACACAATAGGTATCAGCAAAAATAATTCAAACCATTGAACTTACGTCATTTATAAGTGATGATATTGACTATGAACTACATAGTTCTAAAATTGTCATTGATGTCCTTGTTTTTGATTAAATTCTTGGCTTCTTGATGGAAATGGAATTGAATATTGAATTTATTTGTCACAATTTTTTGTTTGGTGATAGTTTGCACAAATAAATCTACCTTTAACATCGCTCATACAATTATTTTAAAATTATTAACACGACTTTGACGTCTTTGACTGATGTGAATGTGATATTAAATTTCAATCAACAAACTTTAAAATTTTTTTAAAACAAGAATAAAATTTATTTTTTGAATATTATTATACTTCATTGCATAGACGACAATAAAATCCAAGGAAAATGAGAAAAAACTTGTCAAGTCAGAACGTCAGAAGTCTAATGCAAAATAAATTCGTAGGATGGAAAATTTGTAATTTGTAAGTCAAACGAGAGGTTCCGAACTCATTCCGAAGTGTTCCTGCAAAAACCTCATTCCAGCAAATTAGGCTGCACACATATGCAAGTAGTAGGCCCTTTTTATCGCGACAAATTCAGTTATACACCAGTGTAGTGTTCTTAGGTTAATATTAAACCGTGCTGGTAAAACACCAAATACCTATTACCTACCTAGCTATACCAAAATGTAAAAGGTCGAAATATTCAACGAACTTCCAAATTTTTGGGCCTAATCAGCTCCAAAGATTTCTTTTTCACGAAATTTGTCCCTAGAAATTTCTCCCCTCACCAATAAAATTTATCAGACCAAAAAATGTTCAATTTCAAACTCTCTACGACTTTTATTCGATTTTTTTTTTCGCATCGAGAATTTTTTTAAAGCAGTTTTTAAAAATTGATTGTATGCAACAGAAGCAATCGGTTTCTGAAAATGGTTTCAAAAAAAGTGTCAATATGAAAAAAGTTTCAAATAAAAGTTGTAAAGGTGTTTAAAATTACTTCTTACTTATCTAATCGAGATTTTTTTTAAAGCAATCTTTCAAAACCGTTGCTTCCGTTGCATGCAATCGATTTTCAAAAATTGTTTTTAAAAAAATCTCGATACAAAAAAACTTAAATAATACAGTCGGCTATTCAATTCATTCCAATTAAAAAATTCAAACAATGTTTATTTTACAAAATAAATAACAAAATAACGAAGAATTAATCAGTTTCATTGGTCCATCGATGGACAGAACCATTGACTGTCCTCTTGTTAAGTAGAAAATAATTCAATTTTGTAAGCCAAAAAGTTTGATTTTAAATTGTTTCAAGAATTTTTAAGCGGGT
>JAVBJF010001315.1:0-16359 GCA_033439095.1 Pseudococcus viburni
TAACCCCTTTCTTTACTCCGAAGGGGGATTGCGAACAGCTTTCGTTATGTAAAATGGAATTTTTTTAACCGCATTCATTCTGTCGCAGTCGTTTACCCTGGTAAAAAACTGGTGTTAAATAAGTCCGCGTATTTAATTGCATGTCGTAGCGATTATACCAGCGTCGTTTTCTCAATGTTTTTAAGAGTGCTTATGAAATCGTTAGCGAAGTATTTTTACGATTTGTATCGAATTTGGCGAAAAAAGGTTTCCCAATGTATTTAAAAACGAAAAGCAAAAGATTCAATTTTCCTCGTTGAATTTCAATCTGAATGGGTATTTTGAGTATTATTCGAGAATTCCATTGAATTTTCAATCATATTATGCCAATCGAATTAGAAGCATGATTTTGAAATATTGTCTACTTACTTATAATGTTAAAAGAGATCGTGGAAATTGCTATGTTATAAGTAGGTACTTCATTTTGTGTGCATTGGTTCTGAAACTTATTTCGAGCCCCCCCCACTCTATCGAGTTGAAAAACTTTGGAAAAAAGTACATTAAAAATAATTATTGGTACCCACTACTATAAAAAATAAAAAACCTCATAAAATTAAATGTTTCAAAGAAAAATGTTTTGAAATGCATACTTACGAAAGGGCACCTGGCACAAGATGTACCAACCTAGACCAAAATGGTCTTTCCAAATCTATTCAAATTGACCAAATTGTCTGATTTTGCCAACAAATTGAAGTTTTAAAAAACATTTACCTTGATCTCGATGAAAATATTCCATTTTAGTGCCTATACAGAATTTTTTTGAAACATTTTTCATTTTTTTTTGCATCCTGCCCCATGAGGGGGGTAGGATGCAAAATGCCATGAGGCAAGTTGCAAACAGTAAAAACATCATGAAACATCATGACTTTCATTGGTCAAAGAGCCTGTCCGGATAAGAGGTGAATTCGCCTTTCACAAATTGGGGCTGAAATTCATCCCCAGAAGTTAGTCTTTGATGTAAAAACCTCCCAAAATTTTTTGGGAGGGGGGCGTTTATCCCCCCACCACATCCGAATAAAATGGCTGCATATGTCCAAAATTAAAAAATTCATATCTTCAGAGGGGGTGGTTCAAAAATGATGAAATTTTCACAGAAAATAGTTAATAAGTTGGTGTGTACGTGAGAATTTTTTCAATTTTTTTACGCCTTTTTGGGGGGGGGGGGGGGGTTGAAAAGAACTAAAAAATTTGTAAAAAATCGGGAGAATCATGGCTGGATTTTTTTTGAGAGTTAGTAATCTCCTTAGGTATAATATATATTTTTTCAGACCCGAGAGGGAGGGGGGTTAAAACATGGTCAAAAAATTTGAAAAACTACGAAAAAAAAATTGTTTTTTTGACTTTTTTTTGCGATTTATTCCTTTCAAGGTTAATATTTAAAAAAAAATAAAGAATTTGGGGAAAATACAGTTGAAGCTACCCAATTGTTGTTTTTTATTGAAGTGAAGATCCAGTTTTTGGGTTTAAATTTTGAGATTATTTTAATCAAAAAAGTACTGAAATTTTCCTCGTACATTTGGGTGGTACCCCGATTTAAAAAAAAAGGTAATTTTTTTGGAAACAGAATAAAAACCCCCGTAATTAATTTCTCTGCCCTAGTTTATTTCCCATTTTGGGGAAAATTTTTTGGGGGGAAAATTTTTTTTCAGACAATTTAAAAAAAATTTTAAATTTGGAGAAAATATCAAAGAATAGATACCTATCAATTGGAACACGTTTAGTACCATTTGTGAATTTTTCGAGAAATTCGTATTTAAAAACCATATTCGCATCCTGCCTTATTTTCATTTTGCATCTTGCCCCACGAGCACTAAGTAACCATCGTTTTATAAAAAAAACGACAAGAGAAGACCATTTTCCAACATGGTAAATTCATCGTTTCTGATTGTTTCATAAAAAAACGATGAAAACGACCATAAGTATTCCAAACTTGTAAAATAGTCGTTTTCTATCATTTTCTAAAAAAACAACCAAAAACGATCAATAAACGACGAAAATTGATTATTTTTCCATGTGGTGAAATCGTCGTTTTCGTTCCGTCAAAAATGACGAAAACGATAATTTTGCACATTGCAAAATGGTCGTCTCGTCGTCTCTGTTTGTTTCTTCAAAAACGACGAAAAACAAATTAAGTATTTTCGATTAAAAAATATTTCTTTCCTGTATTTTTTTAAAAAACGAGGGGAAAGCAACAGTTTTTATTTTCTTAAAAGTTAACACCCGGATTTCTTTTTGAAAATTAAATGGGGTTTCCAATGTTTCTTCAAAAACGACAAAAAGTTAAAAAATTTTTTTCCGTAGGAAAATTTGGGCATTCGCGCAAAACGAGAAAAAGCCACTTTCCCCCGTAAAATGTCTTTTTGACGTTTTTAAAACACAAAAACGCCCACATTGGGAAAAATTTTGTTTTTTCTCTTTCTATCGTTTTTTCGGAAAAAAATTTCAAAATTATAAAAAATCCCCCTCTTATCTTTTCCAAAACGACGAAAAACGTTAAAATTTTTTTGGTTTTTGTTTTTTTCAAAACGCCCGCCCCCAAAATATTTATAAAAATTGTAAAATGACGTTTCGGCTTTTTATTTTCAAAAAAACTCAAAAACAAAACAAAAAAAAGGGGTTTTTGGCGTTTCATAAAAAAGACAAAAACGAACAATTTTCCAAATTGTAAACTAGTCGTTTCTGGCTGTTTCTTTGGAAAAACAACAACAAAAAACGACGAAAAACGCCATTTTTAAAGTAATTTAAAATGGTCGTTTAATAAAAAAACGACAAAAACGACTAAATGCCTTAAAATGATCGTTCTTTGAAAACGACTGAAAAAAGTACAGTTTTAAATATTGTAAAATAATCTGTACTGGTCGTTCTTAAAAAACCGGGACAAAAAACAAAAATTTCTTATATCGTAAAATAATCGTTTTTGGTCATTTCATTGAAAACGACGAAACACGACTGCAACGCTGTAATTGATCGTTTCTTCGACAGCGACAAAAAACGACCATTCTCTGATAATTGTAAAATAGTCTTTACCGGTCGTTTCATAAAACACGATCATTTTTTAAATATTTTAAAATGGTCGTCGTTTGATTTCTGTTTTTTTTTTTTTTGAAAACGATAAAACACAATACTTTTTAAAATATTGTATAATGGTCTGTTCTGGTCGTTTCATAAAAAACGACACTTTTCTTATAATTGTGAAATAGGTAGTATTTTCTGGTCGTTTTTTCAAAAAAAAAACAAAAAAACCGACCATTCTTAAAATGTAAACGGATGTTTCTGGTTGTTTCATAAAAAACGACAAAAAATGAAACTGTTCTTTCTGTTCGTTTCTTCAAAAAACGACCAATAAGTATAATCATTTTCCAATATTGTAAAATGGTCTTGTTGAGAAAAAAAAATTGTATAGGTTCTTCTAAGTTCTAATCATTGAAAACCTAACGGCATCCTAAATTTTTTCCGAGTGTAGCAAAACTAAGATTTTTTAAGGAGGGGGGGGAGCCTAGAACTTTTCCGGGTGTAGCAAAAATTTCCAAGGGTCAGTAACCCTATCGGAAGAAAGGTCGGCAATGTAAAAAATGAATTCTTGAAAAAATGCATTTAATTTCTCCCTCATGGTCTTCCTTCTAGCAAGCATAAGTGCATCCAGAAGTTATGTAAGAGAGGGGTTGATAATTCGAGCAAAAATGGGAAGGGGGGGTCAAAATTCAATGAAAAATTCAGATTAAAACTCTGTCCGAGCGAAGCTTGGGTGAAATTTATTGAAAAAATCATGTTTAGACCCTACGACTCCACACATCAAAAATGGCATTTGCCAATTAATTTTCTAGCGCTGGACCAAAGTTTGATACGGCGTTATAACGTCTAGGGGGGTGTACATAACTGTTTTAACCCTTCATTTCCCTTGATGGGCAAATGCCTATTTTTTTTATTTGAAGGGGCAGAATTTTAGGTAAAAAAAAAAATATGTATTTTTCGTGTTTATTGATAATTTTTTTTTCACTGAATGAAAGTGGAAGAAGGATGAAATCGCCACCCGACAGATACTTGTGTATCTATGCCCTATTAGTTCGTGCACAACACTTTGCCTATCGTTTGGATGTTTAAGGGGCAAAAAAAATGAAAATTCGTATCGATCAAGATTTTTTCCCAGAAAATGTTGCCCCTTCAAATGAAAAAGTAGGCAATTTGCTGCATAGCGGAAACGACGGTGGGCCGAGTGCGCATATGGTACTAGGAGGCGTTTACCACCCGATCACTCGTTCCTGCCAACGTAACGCACGAAAAAACCGGTGTGTGACATTTGTCACATGTGTGGAGTCGGCGGTTAGAGAACAAAAAAATGCATTACTTTTTGACATTAATCAATAACTAGGGGGCTCCGCCCCTATGCGCTACGCGGCCCTCACCCCTGGCTCGCGCTCTCGCTCCGCTCGAGCTGCCTCGCATCGGGAAATTTTCTAAACCATTCGCCCTCACTCCGCTCGGGCCAAATTGATCTCCCTGATGTTCACATTTTTCTTAAAAATTTATGGCCATTGTGAAATAAGCAATGGAGTAAATGAAAAACGGAAAAGGCTAGCCCTTTTAAAATTTAATTCAATCGCAAATTTGTTCCATCAACCCCCCTCCCCTTCTGAAAAATTCGGTCATTTTTGTGCCCGAATGAACTGGTTTAATTGATTTTTAAAAATTTCAGTCATGTTTGCTGGAGGTACCTTCTAGTAGCCCTACATAAAATTTATTTGGGTTGAAGTTCAGGATAGGTACGTAATAAAAAAAAGGGGGACGGGAGGGTAAAAACAGTTTTATTGATGTAGGTATTATATGTATACCTAGTTGAGAAAATTGAAAATTGAAGTTTGGATTTTCACCGATTTTCAACCTGCATCCCTGACAAAATGCCTTTGAAACATCTGAATAAAACAACCAGATGCTCAACAGCTTTCTAAAACCATGAATACAATACAAAAATTTGGTATAGAACAATGTGTCAGTGGGAGTTGGTAGGGCATATCAGGTTAAACGAAGGGGTTTGGTTTTGGAAACCGATTTCGACCACTCCTACGCTCAAAGGGTCGCCTTGACTCAAGTATTTTCGTAGAGCGAGAGAGAGAGAGGCCAAACTGTGTTTTCTTTCATATTTTTCGCTGATTTTTGCTTCTTTGAAAATTTTGAACCCGTCCTGTTTCATAATGAAGGGTCAAAGTAGTAATGGAGGTTTTTTTTTTTCTAAAATAAGTACTATTTATCTAAGTATAAATACCTTATACCACAAACGTTTTGAAAATTCTGAAAGGTCGAATATGATACATGCCCCCCCCCCCCCCCAGATACAATACTGGTAGAAAAAGTTAGCAAATTCGTCTCAGGTAAAAAAAGTTGGAAAATTTTACTGAAAAAATAATTTTTGGGAAAATATTTCCTTTCAGTAATCACAATCAATTTTTTCATAACTTTGGCCTTGGCCCCTCTGCGTTTGGCCTTATTGTACATATTTCATTTAAATCCACAAAAATTAACTTTTTAAACTAAAACATTGTTTTATAGGACTTCAAATTCGAGATTTTTTTATCACATTGAAACCACAAAATTTTTAAATTAGATTATAATTTTTCTGGAAATTTTCCATACATACCTACACCTACTTCAAATTTTATAGGTTTTCTTAACTACCATGAAATTACTCAGGGAAAATCAATGTATTTAATGAAATGAAGAAGTGGTCAAAAAATTTAGTTCGGTCTAAAAATTTGTGCCATCCGACTCCTTTCTCAAAAAAGTTAGGTCATTTATGCCTGAATAAATTAATTTTCAAAATTTTTCAAAAATCGAATCGGAATTTCTGAAATTTTTGGCCCCTTAATATTCGGACTTCGGTACCTATGTCACTGCACAAACCCAAATTTTACTTCAAATTCATTTCATTTTAAAGGTTGACAAATTTCAGTTTAGATGCTGGAAATATTGTGAATGTTACCTCCTTCCTATACTTCGCCACGCTAACTGCTCTCGAGTTGATTTTGAGAGTACAAATCATATACTCAACTTATTCATATTATTGTAACGCCACATACGAAAAGGGGGAATTTCTCAGAAAACGCGTTTTAAGTTTTGAACGTATCTTTTTCTTTTTTATTAGAATTTTGAAGGACCGGCGGGAATTTTTTCCAGTTCTACTCTTTGACTCTTTACAGCAGTTTGGGACTCCGTGATTATATTTTTGTTGATTTCGCGATGAAAAAATATTTTTCTGATGCTTTTGGGAATTTCCCCTCCCCCTTTTTTTAGTAAACTCAAACATCATTATTTTCGTATTTCGAAGGGAAAATTCGATCAGGCGATGGTTTTACTGGATTCTACATCGTATTCTATGCGAAAATAAAGAAAAAAGAAAAAACATTTTTTGAGTATTTTTGAGTATTTTTGATTTTTTTGCTTTTTTTAAAAGCTATTTTTCAACACTTTAAAGTAGAGTATTCGAACTGACGATATTTTTGTCGGATTCTACGCGAAATTTTATGGAAGGATCAATCACTAACTCAAAACTTGTTTTTTGGGCAATGCCCCCTTTTCTGCAAAGTACTTTGAGAAGAATAAAAATCAAATACCAATTTTTTGAGTAAAAAATATACCACAAACTTTTCCTTTGTTGAGCACTTATAAGTACTTTATTGATCCATTCAGATCGTTTTTTTGCACGACCAACAATCAAAATTTTCAAAATTTATGTAGTATACTTATAGGTAAATGTCACTTATTTTAAAGGGAGAAAAATCCATTGCCCTTTTCATTTTCGATCTCTCAAATCGATTAGAAGTGGTTTCGAGACGTTTTGGAGTTTCCAGAAAATGTTGGAATTTTCCATCATTGAAGAAACTCCTGAAAAATGGTTCGTATATAATCTGTACCTTGAGTGAAAAACAAAATGTGTGCACCTATACAGTGGATGTGCGACCTGTATAGAGAGATTGCCTTAACTACCCCCTACCACGGTACAGGTAGGTTCGCAGTTGACACTGTATTGTCAAACTACCCTCACCAATTCACCACTACAAACGCAACCCTCTGTAGATACGTCATTTCCATTTCTTCCAGCATGAGAACTCGTTTCTGCACTAACACAAAGCCAGAGTTCGTGTAAATACAATACTAACACTTCTCCGTTTCCAGAAACGCAGTTCGCGAGGTAGACGGTTTTGATTTTTTAATATAGAGAGACTTCCAGCATGAGAACTCGTTTCTGCACTAACACAAAGCCAGAGTTCGTGTAAATACAATACTAACACTTCTCCGTTTCCAGAAACGCAGTTCGCGAGGTAGACGGTTTTGATTTTTTAATATAGAGAGATGTACATCTCTTGAAGTGTTTAGGAGCCCAAAAGTGCCGAAGGCCAAATTCATCCCTTATCCGGCCATATTTTGTGAGAAATTGACAATTTTTCGGGTGTAGGGAGCTGTTTCTGGATGTAGTATCTTGCTACATAAGCTATACAAAGGTTGCCACTCCTGAATAGGAACAAAAAAACACTTTCATCCTAATTAATTGAGATGAGTACGTCATAAAAAAACTTAACATTCAAACAGGCAAACAAACAATATTTAGCTCTCATTCTTAAAAATACAAATTGTGCTGGATTCGAAATTTTTTTCAATCTGGCTGATTTTTCGGACCTACAGTAAGTATTTCAAAAATGCTATCAAAAAGTACAATCAACCCTCCAACTTTTTATACCTATTTCAAAAACGTATATTTTTGAAAAAAAAAACCAAGTAAATCCCCCTCTCCCCACCAAAAAAATTCATCAACATTAAAAACATTCGATAAACCCAAACGCCTACGCCACACTAACCTCGCAACCCGACATCACAAAACAATATTCCCATGAAATTTTAGCCCAAAAAAGTTACATCCACGCGATCGTAAAACATGTCACTTCCCTCCCTCCACAAAAATCTCTCGGTATTTCGCATGTGAGAAGGTTACCAAAACATATCATGCGTGTTATCTATATCTGATCAAAATAAACCACTTCGTATCAACCCGAAAATAAAAACGGATGTAGCACGACGCAAACAAAGCCAAACTAATAGTGGGCACTTTTCGCATGATATGGTTCAAAATTGCGACCAATTTATTAAATTCTGATACGAGTATTTTACCTTGTAACCTTTCGCATAAAAAATCGTCAGTAATTTTTGATCATGTTTTTACCGTTCTTTGTATTACACGACGACGACGCGACACAGAGTGTTAAAATATTTACGGCGGATAAAGTAGGCAACTTATTGTACTCGCCAACACCGTTTACTTTTCCCCACCGTCGATTTGTGGATTCTCGAAGAAGCGAGCGTATTGTTCGGGTTTTTTCACCAGCTGAGGAAAAAAAATGAAAAATTTTTTAATCATGACGCGATTTCGAGCCTATTTCGGATGCGACGATAAATCGTTTATTCTTCAGACTAATGACTAACAGATAACGGCGCTGTGAGCTTTGAAAGGTGATAAATCAAGCGGATTTATATCTTAATCTGTTTACCGACTATAGAAACTACGAAGGTATAATTCATTGAACTGAAGTCAGATATAAACCACTTGTCGCGATACATTTTCACATTAATCTTCGGCTGGAAATTAGGTAAAAACACGTACACTCCGTGTAAGACCTTTTAAGACGATTGAACACGTTGGTTAATACTCGAAAAATAATAATCCGCCGGCAACCGGGAGATTTATTAGCTTATATGACACGTGGAACGAAGGCTACCGTCGAGTGTTGGTCATTTAGAGCACACCTAGATTTTTCGGCGTGGAAAAAAAACGCTAGTTGGGTAAATGCTTTATTGCATGTTAGAATAAAGATTAAAGGGTAGCTACAAAAGGGTTAGTAAACTTCTTCCGTGTACGAAAGCATGCTCCGGCGTTATCTACGTTTTGACAATTCTTCGCCAGTTCTTTAATCTTTGCTTACCTAGCAAGTTTACTCTCAACAACTCAAAGCGCTGTGTAGTTTGACCGAACGAATTTTCTTTGATATGAAAATGAGATAAAAGACGAATACCCAACTTTGGGCAAACTTCGGTTCACCTTATCTGCTTGGAACCGTATAATTTAACCGTAAGAGGCTAACGAAAAAGATTTTTACACGAGGTTTATTCCTTCGGGGTATTTTTAAATTCTCGCTACTGCTCCGGCCCCAGCCACGAGTTTTTTCCAAGTTTATAATTTCGCGCGGAATTTGGAAACAGAAAAAATTTAATATAAACCGTTTAAACTTTCTGCAATTCTAGTTTGTTGACATATGAATACAAATCTTGAAAATGTATTTCCCTACTGAGAATATTTAAATTTAAATAACTACGTTTCATCCGAGTTCTTATTTTTAATTTCAATCCGCTTGCGAAAATTACTTACGAAAAGACGAACAGCGAATGTAATCTGGGCTCGTCGTGGAATTTTTTCGGCCCTTTCGAGAATTTTTAATCGCCTCGGATTCGTTGCTCGAGCCATGTCACCCTGTCTGACTTTTACGAGTAATTCTTGTCGCGGTTTTAATTATAGCCAGATTTGTTGAAAGTATTTCCAGATGTACATATATTATTCATCGAGGCATACTTTACTCGGACAGTGGAATTATTGAACGATGAAAATGAAACCATGACTTGACTCGTGCCAAAAATGGTTTTATGGCTTACACTGTCGAGTGTCGGGGTGAAAAAAACCAAATGCATTCCTGGCCTAATTCGAATTGCAGTCGCGCGTGTGGTCGGAAATTGAGGCAAAACGAAAGGGTTCATGGCATAGCGAAGTGATTATACAGATGGTAATCGTGGTTTTGAACAATTTAGTGGCTTAAAATTGCCATTATTTTGTTGTATATAACGGATTTCGAGATTACAAACGATAATAAATACAATTATCCTGCATCTTGTGTGCTGTGATTTTCGATTAAGGCCCAATACGTATTTATCTATTGACAATAAACTACTCGAATTAAACAAGTTGACCAGAAATTGGATTATAAATGAGTTAACCTCTAAAAAAAACAAAGATTTATGTTACGAGGTTTGTATACTCCAATATTCCAATAAAAGAGCTGAAATTAGATGCTCAATCACAAAAATTTTTTGAAGTTCTCGAAATACAATTTTTTTATTTGAGTAGATTGTAGGATTAAACAGTATTTTTTGGTCTTTATGTATTATAAAAAATATTTATTCGATTGCTCTAATAAAAAAAGAGCCTTTGAAGTTAAGGCTATCTGACGTGAGATGAATTTGAATTCCTTGACATTTTTTTTTTAGCTCTTAAGTAAGTAAACATTTTTTGGATGTTTTTCAGAAGACCAGGTAAACAACGTAAGACCGAGGTCAAGTTCTCTTTTATTTTAAATCCGGGATTGGTTTTCAACAGATGATGGAGGGGGGAGGGGTAAAATATTTTAAGCGCTGATATGCATGATATGCAGCGTTGGCACTGTCGATTTTTTTTCTAAAAATAATTCGATTTTACTGATTTTAAAAATAAAATTCAAGATTTTTCTGAAAATGGTTCGATTTTTTATTTGTACGAGTAGTACATAACATGTCCGTGATCTGACTGAGATTTCCCACGATGGAAGTTGATAAGATCGAGGGAGTGATGATCCGCAGTGTCCGTCACTCATTCAAACCTCATGAAGTCCCTGAAATCAAACCTAACTCACGAGGTCCCTTTTATTTTGTAAGGGCAGGGTTAGGTTACGTGTGAGGGTTTGTGTGAGGTTTGGAAGCCGTTCGGGCTTCCCAAATTTGTGTGAGGTTAGGTTTGAGGGACTTCGTGAAGTTTGAATGAAGGACGGGCACTCTAAGGATAAAATTTATTTTTTGAAAATGATCGACAATCGATTAATCGACAAAAAAATAATCGAATAATCGATTATAATCTCAGTAAAAAAATTCTAACGATTTTTTTTTTGTTATACCGCCAGCGCTGCCAACCAAAATTTCAAAAATTCCTTAAAACGGCTAAAATCCTCTTAGCCAAAATTTCTTAATTTTTTTTCACAAATGACGTCATTTATAAAGTTATGTACCTGCCACCTAATTCTGAAAAAAAAATAGAAATAAAAACCTAAAAATTGAACTATCTTTATTTCAAATTACATTGCATGTCCCTTTTTCATAAGTTTTTTGAAGATCTTTGCAAATGTTTCCGAAGAAGGTAGACGACAATTTGGAGTACTATTTGGGATTGAATAGGGACTTAATTCGAATTTTGGAACTTTTAGTAAATTTTTCCTTTTTTGCGGCCAAAATTGGATAACAATTAGAAAATATAAGACACAGTGCGAAAATTGAGAAGAAAATTTGGAAAAAATAGGAATTTGGACCTAAAAATTTGAACTTCCCTCAAAACTCCTTTAAAATTAAGGAAACTTCTTTAAAGTTGAGAAATTTTAAGGAATTTGTTGAGGAATTTCAGATTTAAATGAATTTGGAAGGAATCTCGAAAAAAAATTTGAAAATCATTAGCTATGTAAAAACACAAATTTTGTCCCAATTTCTGCCCCAAAAACAGAAAGGATGAAAAAGCAATTGATTATGCAATTTTTTTTTGCTGAATAATCGATTATTTCAGTAATTGATTAATAATCGCCCAACACTAAAAAATTCAAAAATGAAGGATAAATGGACCCTGGAATTTTTTTTTCAACAACAAAATAAAACGAATAATATGGTACCTATCGAGAGTCCGTTGCATGTTTCAATTTTTTGTTTTTTCTTCTGAAAAGTTGTGATTTATTTGTTTTTTTCTTGAATGGTTTGATTTTTTTTCATTTCTTTCTAAAGATGACTCGATTTTTTGTATTTTTTTATACTTATTTTGTTTTTATCTTAAGGTGATTTGGTTTATTTATTTTTTAAATTTCCTTTTAATGTAAAAGATTCAACTTTTTTATCTAAAAATTAGTTTTCTCCTGAAAATAATTTAGTTTTTTTTTAATATATTTTTCTGAAAGTTATTTGATTTTGGTTTTGTAATGAATTAGAATTTGTTTTTTTTTTAAATATTTATACGGTTTTACTTTTTTGTTTTTTTATTATTAATAAAATTAAAATGAACAAAATGACATGTTTTTTTGTTAATGATTGTTTTTTCTTGAGGTGTTTAATTTTTACCAAAATGGCTTGCCTATCATGGGCGACGTTTGAGAATTTTTCCGTGTGGTGCTCGTATACAGGGTGTTTCAAAGTTGACCGCGCTCCTTCCAACCAGTGAGTGGACCACTCATCCTGAGTCGAAGTATGTATGTTTGCCTAACCTTCAAACTGCAGGGGCTGAGTTATGCTCTTTGAAATTTTTTTTTTGAATTTTGTTTCGCACTTTCTACCGAGCGTTACTCGACAACCAAGATAGGTATAGTCTATTCCAAATAAGAAGGTACAAACACATCTGAAGAAACTGGACGTTTTAAGACCTTACTAACCACATGTTGTTCGGTTTAAACATCAAACTCAATTTTTGTGCATAGCAAAGCATACAAAATTCCTTCAAAATTCTCATAATTTATACATACATCCAATAGTTCATTACTACAAATCATTTTTTTCTTGCTGATGGAAATAATTATTTGTCTTATTATTGGAAAAAATTGAAATAATAGATATTTCGTATGCTTTGCAATGCACAAACAGTGAGTTTGATATTTCAATCGAATAATACCCTATTGACAATATCGCGTTTTTGAAATAGCGCTTTTCTGAGAAAATAGCGCACGCCAAACGCCTGTGCAGAACGTATGCGCAGTAGAAATCGCGTTTTTAAAGCGCCAAACGCAAAAAAAAGCGCCATTGTTTTTAGAAATTTACTTCAAAAACCAAAAGCAGCATAAACATTAATATACAAAAAAACTGAATAAATCAACGTTAATGGCTTGAATCTTGTTCTAGATCAATGCTAAATAAATTCTTTATTTAAAACGAACGAGTAATAATTGAATCAACCAATTTTTCACCTTTATCAGAAATTACCAATTGATTGAAAACAAAAGTCTTCAATTAGAGAAAATAAACAAACGAACACAGAACCATCTATTTTTTGGATGTAAATAGCGTTGGCGCAGCGCTATTTTCTCAAAAAAACGCCTGTCAATAGCGCTTTTTACAGCGTTTAGCGTTTTTCTTTGTCAATAGGGTATGTGGTTAGTAAGGTCTTAAAACGCACAGTTTCTTCAGATGTGTTTGTACCTTCTTATTTGGAATAGACTATAGAACGTTGCGCTTTGCGGCAACGGATAGCCCACTTTCTCTAGAATTTTTCTATGCGGTTGATAATTTTTGCAGGTGAACTAGGGTGGCTGTACCGCATGGAATATTCGAAAAAAAAACGTGTAAAAAAGTTGACGATTTTTTCTATTTTTCTAAATATTTAAAAAAGTTGTCCTCTATTGAGTGTATGATTATTAATGTTTCTAGAAGGAAAAACTTTGATCTTTCCAATGGAGCAAACCTCACTCCTCTATCTTGCTTGAATCAAAAGTTATGAGCGTTTGATTTTGTGAAAAATACAAGAAAAACCTCACTTTTTTGATTTTTCAAATTTCAAAAATTTCTATCTTCATAACTAAATGAGACCGGGATATGAGGTTTGCAGCATTCAATTAACCAAGTATTGCACTACATAAAATCGAAATAATATCTTCAAGTTCTTCATTAAAAAAAATTTATGTCAAAAAAAATTCGAAAAATTTTTCATTTAAAATTTTTATTTGAAAAATTGAGGTATGTCATTCCTATGCTGTGTAGTGTTATACTTGGTTAATTCAATGCTGCAAACCCCACCTCCCTATCTCAATTAGTCTCAAAGATAAACATGTTTGAAATTTGAAAAATCAAAAAGTGAGGATTTTCTTGTATTTTTAACAAAATTAAACGCTCATAACTTTTGATTCGAGCAAGATAGAGGAGTGGGGTTTGCTCCATTGGAAATATCAAAGTTTTTTCTTCTAGAAACATTAATAATCATTCACTCAGTAGAGGACAACTTTTTTAAATATTTAGAAAAATAGAAAAAATCGTCAACTTTTTTACACGTTTTTTTCGAATATTTGATGCGGTACACCCACCCTAGTTCACCTGCAAAAATTATCAACCACATAGAAAAATTCTAGAGAAAGTGGGCTATCCGTTGCCGCAAAGCGCAACGTTCTACCTATCTTGGTTGTCGAGTAACGCTCGGTAGAAAGTGCGAAACAAAATTCAAAAAAAAATTTTTTCAAAGAGCATAACTCAGCCCCTGCAGTTTGAAGGTTAGGCAAACATACATACTTCGACTCAGGATGAGTGCCCCACTCATTGGTTGGAAGGAGCGCGGTCAACTTTGAAATACCCTGTAAAAGTGGGTATCATGGCTTCTCAAATTACCCCCCCCCCCTCCCCCAAGTCTTTTCAACCAGATCATTAGTTCTGGTTTCTTATGAATCTTACAGGCACCAGTGTAAAATTCGGGGGAAAATAGCATTTTAAGTCGAAAGGTAACAAAAAAATCAGCCTTTTTTTCAACAAGTATCACTTATAGAAGTCAATACTCTAATTTTTTTTTGTAAATATCGAATGTTTGACTACCTTAAAAAATTATTTTTTTGTCCAGTTCAGATTTTTTGATCTAAAAATTCTACTTATGTAGGTATTTCTCACAATTCATTAAATATCTGCCCCTTTTCTCTCCTACAAGAAATCAAAAACAAGCACTCGATATCGACTGATTCTATGAGAGCTGCTTCACTTTTTCTGTTTTTCTTCCCTAAATAGAAAACCAGAAAGGAGGTTTGTGTGAAAAGAAAACTGTCAGCAATTTTGCTATAATTGTATTGTAATTTATTATTGAACCGGAGCGAAGCGTGGGAGAAAATTTTTGCGGAAAAAGACAATCGAAACTGAAATTTTGTCAATCTGTTCCATTTCCCTTACTAAAAAGAGTAATTTGTGACTTCTGATGTTTTTTTTTTTTTTTTTTTTTTGAGAAATTCGTGACTTTGATAGTCTACAACCTGACAGACATCTTAAAACTGTGACCAATGGACTTTTCTTGTTTTTTCACCCTTCCTCCCACTTCTTTGAACATCATAATCTGGAATATCACGACCTTCTTTCTTCCCTACAGCCTACAGCTCTGTAAAAAGCATATTTCCAAATTTTACAATTTAAAAATATTATAATTTAGCCTTAGTAGACCGAGTACAAACATTTTTTGAATGTACTATGAACATTTTTTCAATAACGTACTTGAGATTTCAATTTTTTGAAAAATGAATACGATACCTTTTAAAATTTTTTTTTGGTCGCTTCAATTATTGATACACTTTTGGTAGATATTTGAAATCTTCAATGTAAAATTTTAATAGTATATGTTGGCAAACACGGATTTTTCCGAGTGGTGCTCGAGCATGCGAGCATTGCATTAAAACGCCACCAATGTTGCCTATTTGACGCTAAAACAATCATTTTGTGGAACACAATCCAGTGTGTCGTATTTACGGCGAAACGCTATGCAAATTAATTAACGCGAAGATACACTTTTTTCTTTACTCCTCCCCCCTCATAATCAGACTTCGTTATTTCGCTTTGGCAACGTTCTTGCTGTCAATACCTACTTTTTGAAAAAGTCGATTAAAAAAATGGGTTGGTTTTTTGTTTTCAAGACTTTGGTGTACTTATACCTTTTGTATTTTACCGGCTATAAACTGCACCTTAATTTTTAGAACCCCTGAAAAAAATGTAAAAAAACCTCATATAAGCTGCATTTTTGATATAAAAGTTCATAATATGAACATTTCATTTTAATTAACTAATTTTTGGTTTAAGAATGTTTATTTACGAATCAAAATATATGGTGCAGATGAGTAATTAAGTCTCATCAATGAATCGAGATGATTTAAGCCTAGTTCAAAATTATAATCAGTCCCCCAATTTCTTGAAACCAAAAATTTGGAAATCCCTTGAGACTTATAGCCTGTGAAATAAGATATTTAAAGAACGTGAAAATTCTGCGATCTTTCATTTTGTGATCGAAGAGTCAGTTTTTTTACAACAAAGTACCCCATGGATCTCGTAAATCTTGAAAAAAATGGGTCAAAATCGTCAATAAATTTACACGAGGTTCTTTTGTAAAAACAAAATCAAACTTGCTTATCTTCGGCTATAAATTATAATGTGTTTAGCGGCTTACCCTGCGGTTGATTTTTTAGTGCGATTACTTCCCTATTTTTTTGTGTTTACTTTGAAACTTGTCCCCGGAATAAATTATACATTAACCCAAAAAATCGAATATCGTTCCAATTTTTT
>JAVBJF010001316.1:0-16353 GCA_033439095.1 Pseudococcus viburni
AATGTTGTGTTTTTTTAATGATTTCTTCATTAAACTGGATAAAAATGAAGTCATTATACCTATTTCATAATACCGATAAAAATCAAAAACGAAAAAATTTGTTTAACGTTATTTGTAAAAATTTTTCCGGAAAAATTATACGTCATCAAACGTAGAAGGGTCGAAATAAAATTTCATCACAACAAAATTTTACAAATAACGTTGAACAAATTTTTTTCGTTTTTGATTTTTTATCGGTATTATGAAATAGGTATAATGACTTCATTTTTATTCCAGTTTATGAAGAAATTCATTAAAAAACACAACATTTTGCTAATGTATTGCTTTTTTGATAAATATTTCAACTTTTTGTCGTTATATTTGATTACTACGTATTTGCATTTTTACTTTTAAAAAAATTCAAAAACAAAAAAAATGTTTTTAAAAAACAAAAACGTTAAAATTTTATTAAAAACGAAAAGAAAAGCAGAAACGAAACCCCCAAAATTTTACATTTTTGAAACACTGGTACGAATGGTAAATCGGCTCCCGAGCGATCTTGGAATGATACTTACAGGATATGTACCCTAAAGATATATTATTATCCTGATTTTCAGACCTCCATGTTGAGTAGTTCTTGAGTAATGACTCAAAAGGTGGAAAATGAGTTATATTTTTTTCTCGGAATTGACTGAACCGATTTTCTTCATACTTGAGTATAAATGTAGGTATACGTACGTAAGGGCTTTTCACAAAAAAATTTACAGCTCTACCTCCACTTGTTCCCTCCAAAATTTGACTTGACTCCTTAAAAAAATTTTTTAAACGATTTCAGGTACCTAAGAATAACATTTAATTTTTTCAAAATTTTACCTCGAGTGGGCTGTAGTAAAAATTGACCAAACCTGAGTTACCTTTGGCCATATTGGAGAAAATTAGGAAAATAACGCCATTTGATACAATAATTTTGGTCAATCAAGTTTGAAGAAAATCGTTCTAGTCAATGCTGAAAAAAAAAATGAATACTCATTTTTCACCTTTTGAATCATTACTCAAGAACTACTCAACATAGGGAGAATAATGTATCTCTAGGGTACCTATGAGTATCATTCCAAGATGACTCAGGGATCGATTTACCATTCTTACTCAGACATGCCCTTTATTAGGCCTGAGTGAAGAGAAAACGAAAATTTTCCTAGAAAAAGACATTTGGTAGCTCAAATTTTTATTTTCTCAACAGGCAGAGGGGGCGAGTGCAGTGGTCGTTACAAAAATTTGAGGCGCCAAAATTCAGAAACTTGGTAAATGAAGGTTTTTAATGGTACTGACTTCATAAAGAGGATCTCTGGAGGTGCTGAGTCCATTTAATTGGTCCTTTGGGCTCTAAAACCAGGCGGAGTTCTAGGGGTGGAGTAAAACTCAAAATATTCAAATTTATCGTCGAATTCGAATTTGAGGTCGATTTATTCAAAACCTCGCATAGGGGTGAAGGGTAAAGGGGTAGAAAATGCTCATTTTTGAAAACTTCGAGTTTTACTCCTCCCTCCTCAGCTCTAGTTTGGTTTTCGAATAAACCGACTTCGAATTCGAACTTGGTAGGACACCCAACACAATAAATTTATAAATTTAGAGTTTTACCATACCCCCTTGAACTCCCCTTCCTTCGTTTTAAAATCCAAAAGACCAAAAAAATATACTCAGCATATCAAAACCCCCATTTACCAACTTTCTGAATTTTGGCGTCCTAGATTTTTATAATGACCAATGGAGGGGGGGAGAGGTTGAAACCTAAAACCCTTCTGAATTCCTTGGGTTTGAGTAATTCTAAAAAGGTAAAAAATATTTGCCCAAAAATTTTTAAATTTCTTTTGGGAAACTTACTCGAAAGACCACAAAAAAAAAAAATTTTTTTTCCCCCAAATTTTTTTTTACCAAATAAAATTTTTTAATTATTTTTCCGTATTAGATTTCAAAATGTTTCAAGTTTTAAATGACTTGGGATTCCTTAAGGAGAAAGCTTTTCAAAACTATTTACATTTTGAAAAATTGATAAAATAAACTTTTTTCATTTTCATCTGACAATTTTCATCTTCTGTACCAAAAAATATGTACTTACCTTAAGAGTCACAATTTCAAAAGCATATTCTCAAAATTTTCTATCTAATTTTTTAAAGAGAACTCCAATACTGGTTATGTAACGGTTTAATAGCTTGAATTTTTTTCTCATTAGCTGCCACTTTTTTAAATTTTGGACAAAAATATCGTCAGATTTTGATTCCAAGAATTTCAAGGAAATTATGCGTGTAAGATTTTTTTTCGAACTTGAACTACGTTTTAGAAAAGTGTACGTTTAATAAACCAGAATCACCATTATGTAAAAATATTCGAATTTCATTCAGAAAAATTTTCTCAACTTATAAAAAATTCTCAAATTGAAAAATATTCAATTTTCCTTGCTTTTTAATCCGCTTAAAAATTGCTGGGCCCTTTGCCAAAAAATTATCCAAACTTATAAAACGTTGGAAAAAATTTTACGAATCATGTTTGAAAAATTCTAAGAAAAATGGTATCCCTCAATAAGACTTTTTTTTTATACTTGCCGTCAACTTTATTCACACTCGTGTAAGTCACTTCTCGCAGCATCTAGTAACTTAAAAAGACTCGAATCAATCACGAATGAAAGGCCTGACTACCTACTTAAATATTAATACCTAGCAAACATCATTTACACACAAAAGCAAAGCAAAAAATCTCACTTGAAGATTAAAAATACGAAATTTTTTCCTCCAAATTCTCTCAAATCCCGAATTCAAATTTCAATCGATAAGTCCTTCGACGTAAACCATTCAATCAAATATTTAATCTCTCAATAAAGATAATGAGAAAATATGTATAAGTACCACCCATCACTGACCTCGGTTTCTTTAATTTGCTATAAAATAAACTCGTCCCATCCTCTTTGGATAATTCCATTCGAAATTCCAAGTTACTATATACTACCTAATTTCGACCCACAACGATTTGGTGTCAATTGAAAAGGCAGCAAGTTTCTAAGAAGATAATTAAATAACGTTGTAATTTTTATCCTAATCAAAGTTTAAATAACTCCAATTTAAGACGTGCCATACAAGTATAAGTAAATCGCTAATTAATACCGAAATCTTCTCTTTTCGCTCTTTCTTATACTTAAATCCCTCGCAATATGCCTAATTACGAGAGAAGATAAAGGTCGTTTTTTCCAAAGCAGCATTTACCGTTTAAAAATTTTAACAGCTTTTTATCAACGTCCGATTGCAGATCTGAGATATTTTTTCTTCCCCAAACAATTTGTGAGCAACACGAATTCTCCCTTTAGTCTGAATAATTACTAAGGGTTATGAGCTCTCCGTCAAACACCAATGGAAAAATATTAATTTTTTTATTCCCTCGGTATGAATATTAACGATACGAATTGTTTCGAAGATAAAGTGAAATTTTTTTATCAACAGGTAATTACCCGGGGTAGCTGAAAATTCGAGAATATTTTTCCTTTTTTTGTCGTAACTAATAAAATTTTTTAGTATTTTACAACACGAAATTTTTCGTAATTTAAAAATATTAAATTTCAAGAAATTCGTTAGGTCTACATTTTGAAAACATACTCGGACACCGCGATTCCCCACACCTTCAATGAGAATGAGAAAATTTTAGACGAGAATTTCTTTGATGGTGGAGAGATGGGATCCTTTTGTTAGTTGTTTTATCGACTCGATCCATAAAAAAATTATCGAACACAAAAAAACGAAAAAAAAAAATGAAATGGTTATTTGAAACTATCTTTGCTTTTTCTAATCAGGCGTAGGACAATCCTGATTCATTATCCATGAAATAGGAAACGCTTTCGTTTTGAGATACGTTTATTTCCGCCTCGTTCAAAAGCATCGTGAAAAAGGAAATAGAAAAAGGAGATGGCGGGGGAATGCAAAAAGGAATTACGTTTTTCGTATTAATTTTTTTCCCCAATTTTTTCCATTATCGCTATAACCCATTCAATTGAATGAATAAATATTTTGCTGCCCTCCCTTCTCCTTCAACATGGGTATTCTTTTTTTAAAAATTAATCTATGTAGATACCTACTTATTTTTTCACAGTGTGCCCTGGTTGAGAAGATGGGAAGGAAGTGCCGAAAAATCAGTCTTCACTTTTTGATAATTGATTGAAAAGTAGATTTGCTTTGGATGGAACCTTCTCATATTTACTACATTTTAGTTCGTTTTGAAGTCTGAAAAAAGTGATATTGGAGCCTCAATTAGGCTTATTTTACGAAAAAAATCGACTTCATGGGTTTTTTTGCCTTTCTTTCATTCAAGCCATTGCGATAAACAATTTTAATATTTCTCACGCCACAAAAATTATTATTCCAGATTATAAGCCGACCAATCCCAGCGAAAAATCAAAACAACTTTTTACCACACACACCGTCAGATTTGGAAGGAGAAATGAAGGTAAAAAATATAAATAATTCACAGTGCTATTGCAAACTGCGCGAAGAAAACAAAAATAGTGCTAAAAAAATTTGTTGATCATTTTTTGAGAATATTGAGTCTCTTTGACTTTTTTTGTTTACTTCTTTAAAGCCCATTACGGGTACTATTATATAAGTTAATATTTCACAAAGAAAGAAATATAAGTCGTGGTTTAAAATTTTTTAATTCATGTTTAAAAGAAATTTCGTGTCTGGACTATTCCACACCAACTTGAACCAAAAATAAAGTCGAGTCCTTCCGATTTTACACTTTTTTTTGCTAGTGTTTTTTTGATAGTCTATTCCGATAACCGTGATAATTTCCCTTCTAACCATTGGGGGGGGGGTCTCGTAATTTTTATGCAAATGCAATTTTGTGCCAAATTACCCAACTTTGAAGGGTCATATTTCAAGTTTGTTTTGTACTTGGGAAAGATTACTGTTTGCGGGGTTTGAAAAAAAACTGTTAGGAGATTCAAATAAACAATAATCCCATTTTAAAAAGCTCAAAGTTGAACTTTGGGGGTGAACGCTCAATTTTCATGATAAGGGTACAAAAGATGAAAGCTATACCATTTAAAAATCTGAAAAAAATAGAGTAAGTAGGCCTTTTTTATATTATTTTTTACAACTAACAAATTTTCAAGGTGGGATCTCTACACCCCTTGGAGGTACAGGGGTCCATAATTTTTGGACAAAAATTCAAAAAATCGAAAAAAAGAAAATATTATGCCGTTCAATTTTTACTAATTCGAAGACACTGAGTTCGAATATGTACTCAGTATCTTCATCTAACCCCTCTAAACTCCCCTTGATAAAGTCAAAATTCAAAAAAAAACCCGTGTGATTAGTTATTTGATAGGTTTTTGAGGGCACTGAGTTCGAATACTGTTATTTTTTTAGGATTTGATCCTTCAGCCTCCCCCCCCCATCCATCCAATTTTTGGGGAAGGAATGTTAAGAAACGAAAATAGCTTGTGGCATATTGATTCTCGCTAATTTGAGGGCGTAGAATTCGAATATCGAATTACTTTTTGATCCGACCCCCCCTCTCTGTGCTCTAACCGACCCTTCCATAAAAAATCCAATTTTTTCTCTCATTTACTAATATTTTTTGGAAAATTCATCACGCATTTCATCAAAATTGATTAAAAATTTACAAGAAAAAGCCAAGATTTTGCCAATAATTTTTAAACATTAGTTAGAAATTGTGCTTCAAATGAAATTTTTTATTATATATTTTTGAAAAACCATCACGTAATCTACCAAAATTCGTCAAAATTTGGCGAGGGAAAAAAATCGAGGTTTTTTGAATAAGTAGTTTTAAAAAAATAATATCACACGAACGTTGAATTAAATTTTACGAGGGGAAAATAGAATTCGCCATTTAAAATATTTTGAGGCTCAAAATTTCAGAAAAAAAAACTCAAAACAAATTTTTCATTTTTGAAACTAAGTTACATGATGATTTTTCAATATTTCACATGAAAATTTTAATTTGAGGCTTGAAATTCTTGAAAAGATGGTCAAAGAAATTTGTATCGAAATTTTTGTTTTCTTTGTGAAATTTTAATCTATTCTAGCAAATCTGCCGTATCCAAGGTCACTTTTGAAAAAAATTACGAGAGTTTCATTTTATTCTGAATCGAATTAAGGGCGTAAGCTTTAAAATTCAACTGTGGTCACTGGCGCTGGGACGTTTTTTCAAAAAATTTCGGCTCGATAAATGCAAATTGAACTCACTTTTGCATTAAGTTAAATTTTATTGTGTTGCGTCAGGGAAAGGCACCTACATATATTCAAAATTTTTTGTTCCGTAAAATATGTCAAAAAGTTTTTGGGTTCCAGCTCCCATTCTCCCTCTCATTGTGCCACTGTAAAAAATCTAAAATACACATTTTCTTAAATTTTGGACTGGCTCCTAAATTTTGGAAGCTAAATTTGATTTCTTGAAGACCTTTTCAAAGTTGGACTGCAGAAAACTAAAAAAATCAAGACCTCTTTGGAAATGGACCTAATTAAAGGTCCAATAGTTTCATTCTGGAGGATCGAAATTTACTAAAATTTAAAGTCAAGTTTCCCCAAACTTTTAATTTTTTATTCCTTTTCATCGGTCAAACGACCAGAATCACCGTAAAATTGCATAGATAATAATTTGATACTTTGCATTTCACTTGAAAAAACATTGAATTTGATCGAGCCGATATTTACCCAGGCAATCGAGACGATTCTGGGAAAGTATAAAATTTATTCACAAAATGCTTTTACGTAGTTTGGTCCGTTTAGTTATTCCGTTATATTGGAAATATTCGCACGCTATGGTCTGAATACATAGGTACGAACGTTACGTTTTCGAATATTTTGAAACTTACCCTCGTTACCTGACTGAATTTCATTCGGTCCGTTTTTTTTTCGTATTCCAGTCACGCAAAATAAACGCGAAAATGGTTACCATTTTGTGCGGTATTTTTTCTACCGACGATATTTTTACATCTTTGATGTAATAATTATCATCGCAGCGGCGAGGAACGAAAGGGCCAAAGGCACCGAACAATTTTGGGGAATCCAGGTTTCTCATTTATTTTTCATTCCACGCCAAGATGATAATTAAAATTGATGTCGTTCGAGAAGTCAAAGCTCAAACGAAACACCTTCGGACTAAAAAATGATGGCGAAAAAAACACTCTCTCAGTCGTATTTTAATTTAAAGAATGATTGACGTTCTTCAACACACAGCAGGAGCTTAGGATACGCGATGTGATACGAATTCAACGTGGTATAATGTTTTATTAGTTTTTCTCCCCCGTTCGCTCTGCTCGCCTGTCTGACGTATTTTTATTTTTTTCCACCCATCAGCGTACCGAATTTCACCAAGACAGTGTATCAGTCACACGTTTATTATTCGCTGGTATTTTTACGCGGTAAATTTAAAATTTATGCGTATAACGGTTTATATGGGTACAAAAGTGAGGGAATAAATTACACAGGATGAAAAAATTACGCTCGACTTTTGTCTCGTAGATTATTCGTAATTTTTATATTCGGTATAAACGTTTTTTTTTTAATGTAAAAAAAAAGAAACGAGAAAACAACGTGAAACGATATTAAAAAATAATTTAAATTTTAAAACCAACGACAATTTTATACACTTTAATTATTACCAACATTTATACGACGGTTTATGATACCTACATGTTTAACATGTCGAGGGAGACCTACACCCACGAACATATAGGAATGAATAAGTACATAATAAGTGCTTTATATTTCTTTTTGATGGGATAGAATTTTTAAAACTTATCGATTTTTTTAACGCAACGAACGACAGCGAAAGAGGAAAAAACTCACCGCCGTCGTCATCACCAAGCCACGTTAAAAGTCTCAAGTAGATACTAATTGAGAATACATGCAAAGTGAAATGTAAAACTAAATTTTCGAAGTATACTAAGAAGAAACATAGATATAAGGTAATTGAATCGTGGGAAAGAACAGATTTTCTATCGTAAGCTCCATGATTCATGACGAATTAATTAAATAGAACGTTAATCAGCCAAAGAAAGAGGAAACGGTGTACATTTAGATTACTTGTCACGTTCTGCGGGCAAATTCCCATAATGCCATCGGTCTCTTCAGTAAAATAATTTACCATGGTAGGTTTTTAGCGAGCAGACTGCAATATTTGCGGTTACGTGGTATCGCACTAAGGTTTGCACCCTCATTAATCAATCAAAATAGGTATTAGGGATAGCCAAATTTTTATGCTAAAATTTGTAAATGGGGGTTTTCTGTTTTTTGAAAATTTTGATTGGTGGGATTTGTGTGAATTTTCTGGCAGATTAGATATTAGAATGGAGTTTTAAATAACACCAAGGGTCCAAATTTGCTAGTGTTTTATTTTATACGTGGTACAATTTGGGTTGAAATCTCTCCAGTGTCTAAAAGTGGAACGATGAATCACGTTGAAAAAAAAACAAGTGAATTATTTTTTTTAGAGAAATAAGTTAATAATTTTAAATCATAGGAAAATATTTTCACATTAAAAAATAGTAGATACCTATTTTCAAAAGTTCATATAAAAAGAAAACAAAAAACTAATGAAAAATTATGTGTAAAATTTTATTTTCCAACGTCTCTCATTGATTTTTCAATATTTTGTCTGATTTTACAAATGTAGAGAGGTTAGATACAAAATTGAATACTTTTAGGTTGACCCCCCCCCTCTACACACACTTTTTAAGCCATATGTATTTTCGCCCCCCCCCCTCTCCAATAATATTACAATTTTTGAAGTTCTATGTCACGTACATCTATCAACAGCTAAGGTTCCTTCAAAACCACCAAGATTTTATAGGTAGGTATTCCATAATTTTTTTTTAAATACACTGAACTATTCAGATAGGTAATCCACAATTTCAAGAATATTTCCTTAAAATATTACCAATTTTTCGAAAATACTTGTATACAAATTTAAGAAAAATAAAAATACAAAAAATATTCCTCCTCTTTTCAAAAATTGAATCTTTAAAATCGAAAGTTGAAAATCAAATGTCGAAAATTGAAGATTGAAGGGTGGATGTCGATGATTGAAAGTTGGGTGTAAGAAATGGAAAATCAAAAATCGAAATCGAAAGTCGAAACGTGAGTCTTTACTCCCAAGAAAAGTGATTTTGTTTTGTGTAGTGTACTCTACCTTTTTTTCTAGCCTAAAAATTTTCTCACAATTTTTTCCGAGTTTTCAAATTTTTACCATGTAGGTACCTACGTATTAATTGTAAACAATTTAACTTAGATAAAGGAAGGGGTTTTCCAAGTTATGTATCTAATTTATTAATTCTTTTAAAAATATTTTCAAGTTCAAATTTTCTTTGGCTGCAAATGAAAAACCGTAAGAGAAAAATAAATAATACGTACATAGGCAGTATCAACTTTTTTGACGTCTCATCATATCGGAGCTAGTGTTCCTCGAGTTGGAAAAAACGGCTGGAGCTAGGAGAAATTGGAAAAAATACATTTGTGAGCCTGGAATAGAAACTACCCTTGGGGGTAGAAAATTGGTTTTTGAGTTGACACTGAATCAGAGGCCTTTCGAAGAGATATGCTCTGGGGGGGGGGTGAGAACTTCAAATTTTCCAACTAATTTTTTTAAATTTGCCAACTAATTTTTCCAAATTTTCCAATTGATTTCTTAAAAAATTATACCAGTGCTAATTTTTCTCAACACATTGCGGAAGCAATATTCATTAAAAAAATTTATTTAGGAATAGAAATTACCACTTTTTTGGTACATATAAAAACAGATTCAAAAATAATAATAACAAAAAAATGTTACAATCTCAAATTTTTTCCCTGGCCAATATCATTGTAAATGAAAACCCCTTTGAAATTGTCTTAGTTGTCTCGAGTGAAGCAAGGGTGAAAAATTTCAAGAAAATTAAAAATTTAATAAGAAATATTTTGTACTTAACGTAGCTTTAATATGAATAGTCGATAAGAGAAATGAAATTGGCCCGAGCGAAGCGAGGGCGAAAATTTTCGAAAACCTCAAATTTAAGGTGCAATAAAACAAAATTTTGTATTAATAAACTTAAATGAAAAATTGGCTGCTTCAACTTCAACAAAAGAAATATGATAAGGCCGAGCACAACGAGGCCAAAGCTTTTGAAAATTTTGATTTTTAAACGTCGAAAATGAGTTTCAAGAAGATAGAATGTAATTAAAGTAGTTGAAAAAATTTTGAGGAAAAATACGAAAAAAATCACTTTTGTAGGATTTGAATTAAGTATTTTAAAATCATGAAAAGAAAAAATACAGTAAGGCCGAGCGCAGCGAGGCCGAAGTTTTTGAAAATTTTTTATTTGGGAGGTAATTTCAGGGATGGGTTGAAGAATTATGATTTGGATCGTGATTTTGGGGAGTAATTTCAGTCTTGGATTATGATTTTTGAAAGGAGGTCCTCAAAAAAATCGTTCTGAGAACTTACTTGCCCTCTACCTCTTTAGGTGAGACCCTGCTTAACTACATATATCTTACTTGAACCATTGAACCTAAAAGTATACCTATTCTAAAAATAAAAATCAACTTTGAGAAAAATTAAAAACTTGAAATCATGTTTAGAAATCAAAACGTGAAGTTACTTCATTAAAAAGGTTCTAAAATCAAGTTTTAGAAAAATTGTTTAAATGAAATAATTTTTAAAAACTTTCCAGTTAGATTTTTCAAAATGAAAAAAAAATTGATTTAGCCCGAGCGAAGCGAGGGCGAAAATTTTATAAATTCTCAAATTGAATGTAATTGAATGTGCAATAAAATAGTGTTTTGGAAGAATAAACTTTAATGAAAAATCGACTGCTTCTACTTTGAAATGATTAAAGCAGAAATATATCATGGCCGAGCGTAGCGAGGCCGAAGCTTTTGAAAAATTGGATTTTCAAACATCAAAAATAAGTTTAAGGAGAATAAGAACAATGAAATTATTTGGAATAGCTAACTTTGAAGAAAAATGCGAAAAAATCTCTTTTAAATTACAAGTACAACTATATAAAAAATTTTTGGTTGACGAGTGAAAATTTTCAAAATGCAAGATAATTAATCATTTTTTTTTGTTAAAAAAAACATTTATTACAACGGTTTAATTCTTCGCTGGGAAAATGATTAATTTTCAGTTGGAAAAGGTTGGGAAAATGACTAATTTTCCCAACTCATAAGTGAAAATTTTGTTGATTTCCGACTTTTAAAATATGTAACCATTTTATTTATTCATTTTTCATTTAAAAAATAAATACCAATCGTCCCAACTGACATTTTTACTCATCACTTGGGAGAACGACCAATTTTGAGTTGGAAAATCACCAATTTTGAGTAGGGAAAATTACCAATTTTCAATTGGGAAAATTACCAATTTTGAGTCTGGAAATTTACCATTTTCGAGTTGGGAAAGTTACCAATTTTGAGTTGGAACAAATTAAAATTTTGTTGATTTCCAACTTTTAAAATAACCATTTTATTTATTATTTTTCATCAAAAAAATTAATCCCAACTGTCCAATTTTCCCAACTCACAAATTTCAATATTTCACAACTTTCTCAATTTTTATCACTCGGGCTTTTCTGCCAACTTTTTGCCAACTTCACCCAACTTTTCCAACTGGAAAATGCTTGGGGGGTGAGACACCCCCCCCCCCCGGTCGGAAGGCCTCTGCACTGAATTTGGGTCTTTCAGGAGTAGAATCAAGGGAAAACTTTAACTCAAAAACCAATTTTTGATCCCTAAGGGTGGTTTCTATATCCAGACTCACAAATGTTTAATTTTAAAAACATTTTAACTTCTCCAAGTCGTGTAAGAAAATTGAATTTGAAAAAAGAAATATGGAGAAAAGTTGAACATGGAAAATGTTTTTAAGAATTGTAAAAATTTGAGAACAGGAAAAAAATTCAGAAAATTGAACTTGGAAAATATTTTGAAGGGATAAAGGAAATTTGAGAACTTGAAATTTTTTAGAAAACTAGACTTGTAAACTTGAGAAAAATTTTGAAAAAATTCTCAAGTTGAAAAAAATTTCAAAACAAATAAATAAAATATGAGAAAATTTGAAACTGGAAAAAATTTCAAGATAGGTACCTTATTAAATGGTCTTGGAAAAAAGCAAGTGCGCCATACGCTTGTGCTTCGCCTCAGCAGTGAAGTCATCGTGAATTCTAATTATTGCTGGCATGAGCTGATAGACCTAGTAAACTGAACACAAAAAAAAAAAATCGCAGCTATCCTCAAACGAATAAAAAATTTATCACCACCAATGTTGTGAAGGAGAAAATTCGCTACCAGAAAGCGGATGAATCGAAACTGGATTAATAGGAACTTATAAAAAGACAAGTCTGATGGAGTTTTTTTTCATTTACAAAACCTGACTCAAAATACAATTCTTCCAATAATTTTTCAACTTCGCAACTGCAAATTTCTTTACAAAGGGCATTAATTTATCAAATTTTCTGTCTTGAAAGGAAATTTTATGGTCCATGGAAGGAAAAAACTCGACCAAAATCAGACATTCAATTTTTATTCATTTTTATATTGATCATACAAATTTTCCTTGGTGAAAACTGCAATTTTTCAATGTCAAAAAATGTATTTTCAAGTTGAAGGTAAGTAATGTAATGTCTGTTTCTGATGACAAATTGTATCCTTTACAGCATTAGTCATTTAGAATTTTTTAAAAAGAGAACTCATTTTCATTAAAAATGCCAAAATCGTTTCAAATTACTGAAAAAGATTTATCTGTCAATTTTGAAGTTGAAATCAGGGTACCAAAACATATTCTGCCCCAGTCAGATCCACGCAGAAGGGATGGAAGGGGTTCCCCGGGTCTGAGTTTTTTGCAGGAAGGCCTAATAGGGCTAAAAAAATTTGTTCTTCACTGCAAAGGTCTTTAAACAAAAAAATTTGGATCTTTACCAAGTCGTATCGATGTTAGAGAGACTTTTTTCTTACTTTTACATTTTTTCCTCTTAGTTCTGATTTTCTCTGCCCTTAGTGACCAAATCAATCGAGAAAAGTTGGACGAAAATTCGGGGGATAGTCTGAAACTAAAAAAAAAAAAACAATAGAAAAGAGAAACTTGAAATCTTATATTTTTTATCGCCAAATTGGGGAGCTTGAGGTATGACGTTAAAAGCTGCTCTACTTTTGGGAACCCACAGCTCTTTTTCTAAGGATTAGATTCAAATAGACTAAAATTTCGTACCGATGAATTTCAACCACACACAGAAAAATTATCAAAAATCGTATTTCTATAAATTTTTCACTCCACTTTACTATGGTATTGCATAAGCTATCGATTGTATTTTGTGCTGTGGTCATTTATACCTACACAAAAAGAAATGCAAATATTCTAGATTTAAAATAAATAATATTCATAAAAAAAACCTCATTCGATAAATCGACCATAATAGTAATTGAATTGGTTGCTCGTACGTAAAATTACGTTTACTGATGAGATCTGTTTTATGGTATTATCAACGTAATGCGTTTTCGATGTTATGCAGTTTGTTTGAAATCAATAATTTAAATGCACAAAGCCGCTGATTGTGGCTTTTGCATAATATTTTGAAACCCCAAAATAGACGTTGTGTAATATACGTTCGTAGGTACATATATGTGTATGGAAGATGGAAGATGGAAATATAGGCAGAACTATTTTCCATTTTACACATACAAATACATAGACACATTTATATTATAAGTAGCCTCACCTACTTATCTCGATTCGTATATTTTATACATATACGAGAAATGAACCTCTGAATGATCCCCCTTCCCCAATCCCCGCAGAAAAATCATCTCAATGCACAAAGTTATACCTGACGTAGATATATCTGTTGTTTCGAGCTATTTTTCATATATTCAAACTTTTATATAGCTTAAGGGGCCGAATAGAATTTCAGCTATTTTACGTCACACATAGCTACCTACGTCTTTTGAAGTACTTATTTTTCGATCGTCCGCTTTCGCTTATATTTCGCCACAGTGTGTTCGAATTTCAACGTAGAGAAAAGATTTAGAACGAGGTAGATACTCGAAAAATAGGGATATTTTTGGTTTTATACGAAAGATTTACCTCGACCTTTTTTGTCTTCTCGCCTGGTGCTTTTGGATAAAAAAAAAGAAGTTAAACGAGAATAATTTACTTAATTAAATGCAGGCAAATATTGCTCTAGCGTTTAATCTTATATTTACGTAGGTATGTACTTATACCTACATTTCTTCCACATATGCTAACAAAGTTGTGTAATAAGCTAACTGTACGTATACGTATAGCTATAGCGTAGTCTAATTAAAATCCTGCGTTATATTTAATTTACAATAACGCTTTAAGCTAACTAAATTGTTTCGTAACTGTACCCAAGACGATACTACTTTACTGTTGGAAGGCAAAACTTGAGAAATATTTGCAAAAACTTCGGATAGAAGGTAGGTATTTGTGTTTATTGGAAATTCGTACTGGGATAATGAACGTATTACTCGTTTGGAATTTTTTTATGATTGGAAACAGTTATCTCATTGTTTTTTTCATTGGGATTTAATGAAAATTGAAATAATAAAATTACATTACCGTCGTGGGACCCTACAAACAGATTCTTAACTGATTTAATTATATCCAGTTTTCAGTTTTAGTTTTTTCATGTCCAATGAGCTGCAATAATTTTTTTTCAATTTCAAACATTTTTTTATTGCCAAAAAATTGAGATGAAATGAGGAGCGGAGAATCAAAACTCACTTTTGTCACCATTAGTGATTTTGAGAAAAACGCAAAAAAATGTTTTAGTTAAGTTACCGACCATCGAGTGTGCTAAAATCGTCGTATATTGTCAAGTAGGACCTGAAAATAGGATTCCCTGAAGAAAAAAAATTCGATCACATACTCTTCTTATAATGAAGCGAGAAGAATGGCAAAAGTGAGTTTTGACTCCAACATGCATTTTTTTTTTACAGCTACCAAAAATTTCGTACAGCCAAATTAGTAGAGATTGATAAAAGAAACATTTTTATCTATTGGAATTTTTGCTCTAAATCGATTGTCTTCAAGTTTTGAACCAATTTTAAAATGCATTTCAAAATTAATGCATTTCGAAACTGGTTCATAACTCGAAGACGATTGATTTTGGGCAAAAATGTCAAGAGACAAAAAATATATCTTTTTTTAATCATTACCTATTGGTTATACGAAATTTGTTTGTAGATGGCAAAATGTGAGTTTTGATTCCAAACCATGATTTCAACTGCGATTTTCTGTCCGAAGAGAGCGGTTTAGGAACAAAGTAAAAATACCAGATTGTAGAGCGTATAAAACTTCTTCAGACTCTCTGTCATAAAAAAACGAAAAAAAAATGGTGGAAAAAGTGAGTTCTGATTCTCAGCTTCTCAAATTCTTATTTTCACCTCACAAAGGAAGTATCCCAATCGGCAGGGAAATTTTTGGGCTGAAACAGAAATGCATCGAAAATACATCCAAAAAGAACTCCTTACTCAAAATTTTATTTTAGGTGCTATGGTTCATTTTTCGATTTTTTTCCTATTAAAAATTCAAAATTACTCCTTGGCTCTGCTGAAGTGCAAAATATGAAAATTTTATCTGCTCAAGGCAAAATGTTGAAAGGGTATGGCCGGATAAGGGGTGAATTTGGCCCCAGGCGCTTTTGGGCTGCTAAACACCTCAAGTCGTGTATATTTACTAGAAATAATTTTTCACAAAATTTTGGACCCCTACTCCCCTCTCTTTCGGAGCTATTGCCATTTTATTGCATAATTTTCAAGTATTTTTAATTTCAATGGAAGTGAAGGAAATTTTCTGTTCTTTGACACAAAGTTACATCTTGTAGAGATGTATTTATGATAATTTTTTCAACAATTTTGATGCACCCTTTCACGTTTTTTCGGCCATTTGAAATTTTCAATCATAGGAAATACCATATAATTAAAGAGCGACCACCCTGAAAAAATTTCTAAAAAATATACTTTTTTATGTAGAATTTTGTTGTGTATTTGGTTTTGGCCATTTCTCTGAACTAAAGGCCGAAAATTGCGAAAAATCGTACTGAAATGTTGTTATTTTAGCAGATTTTTCAAATTTTGAGCGTTTTATACAGAAAGAAATGACTAAATAAGGAAACCAATTCCATATTCGTGTTCAGCAGGTTAAAATACCCCGATAAACACCCGTTTCGCAATAGTTTTGATTAAGTTTCAAAATTCACCTTTTTCACTGACTTTTTATGACAAAAAAAGTGAATTTCGAGACTTCAAGTAAAACTATCGCAAAAAAACGTGTTTATCGAGGTATTTTGACCTGCTGAACACGAATATGGATTTGGTTTTT
>JAVBJF010001317.1:0-16304 GCA_033439095.1 Pseudococcus viburni
CAAATCTGCCCTGGAAAGCTTTTCGATTGATTCCAAGGCCAAAAGGTGGACCCATCGAGAAAAAATTTTGACAAAATTTTTGGACCCCCCCCCGCCCCTTTTCGAGATATAGGCAAAAACGTGTTTTTCGGGGTTTATTTTTTTTCTCGCGTTGTTTTTCAAGATAAAAAGTTGAATTTTTTTTTTCTGTGACTTCTTGTCAGTAGGGGTATACACAGGAATTTTTTCAATTTTTCCGATCACTTCTCTTTGAGTTTTACGCGGTTTTGAAATTTTCAAATCGCCATATCTCAAAAATGCGATTAGAGTCAATCACAAAATTTTTTTTAAAATATGTATTTTTGTAGTAGGAATATACCCATAAAAATTTCAGAATTTTTCAAGTGGTGGAACGTGGTCAAAAAAATTAAAACCGCATTGGTATTGTGTAAAACGCGTGAAACATCTCGGGATGCGCGAAACACTACTCCACGGTGACGCGTGGAAGAAGCAACGTACGTTTCGCGTTCAAACTACATGTACCTAATATGTGCATTAATACGGACATTTTCAGGTTTGAAATTTTAATAAGCCCAGAAGGGTATTATTTTAACATCCATTAACTTCCCTAAAATCAGTGAGTATTTTTGTACCCTCTTTTGGGAGGAGAGGGGTTCAAATTCTGGGTTTTTGCTATAACTTACAAATCACCCATTTTACAAAAAAAAAAGAAGGTTGAAACAAGAATTGTAGAGCATTAGAAAAATGAGCAATGTTGCTATTCACAATTCTTCTTTAGGGCGTCAAGGAGCGGAGCTTTTATAATAATTTGACCTCTGTATCTAAATTGAGCTCCAAGAGGGGGGTTCAAAAATTTAAATTTCATCAAAGGGTACCCCCGGTTAAGATAGGTGAATCGGCCTAAGAGCTACTTTTTGAAACTAACCATCAGACATTATTAGGGACCCCAAAAATAATTTTAGGCCGTATTTTCAACCCCCCACCTCACTCCCCTTCACCCCCACCCCCAAAATGTCGAATTTTCGTCAAAAAATCCTATCTCGGAACCTAATGAACCAAAAAATTCTGAAATTTATGTGGTGTATACAGGAGTGTGACCAACTTTAGAGAATTTTTTCAGATTTTTTTTGCACCGCCTTCTAGCCAAAATACCACTTTGAAAACTTAAAATCGCTCTAATTTCGAAACTAAAAGACATACATTTTTTCTTTTTGGCACAAATATAGTCCTACATTGGTACAAATATAATGATATTTTTTTCAGATTTTTAGCGTTGGGAGAGAACAGACGAAAAAAATGCGGTTTTCTATTCAAAATGCTCATTTCGTCATTCACGCAATCAAAAAAATTTTGAAAATATTTTTATGGTATGAATGGGGAGAGGTAACAAATTTTTGAGAATTTTTTATGAATTTTTTTGCAATGCATTCCAGCCAAAACCCCACCCTCAAACTTTTAAAATTGCTACATTCGTTCTACTTTTTGAAACTAACCACCACACATAATTAAGGACTCCAAAAAAATTTTAGGATGGATATTCCACCTCCCATCTCACTCCGTTTCACCCCCATCCTCCCAATATTTAGTTTTGTCAAAAAATCCCATTTTGGTACCTCAATGAACCGAATTTTGAAATTCATTGGTATTGTATTATGGAGAATGGTAATTTGGTTACCAACTTTGAAAATTTTTCAGATTTTCCTGCCCTCGTTGTAGTCAAACCCCCACGCAATAATTTAAAGTCGGTGAAATTTATATGGTAAGGTATGAGCAGTGTGAGGAAACAAACTTTTGAGAATTTTTCAGAATTTTTTTTGCAATGTATTCTAGTCCAAAACCCACCCTTCAACTACTAAACAGAAAGAATAATTATATAGGTATCTTTTAGTTTTGAAACTGAAACAATCCAAAGTTTGAGAGTGGGGTTTGGCTAGAATGCACTGCAAAAAAAATCGATTTTTTTTAAAATTGTAGTTTGTATGAATGGCGAAATGGGTATTTTTGAATAGAAAAAAGTATTTTTTCGCCTTTTCTTTCCAAGCTACAATTCTGAAGAAATTAACAGTAGGTATATTTGACCATGTCGGGAAAAATCGACCTTACATGTGAAAATAAGTTTTCAAAATACGAACTTTTAAAATTAGCGATGCGATACGGCCAGGAAGTGTTTCTTCGCTTGTATAGATTGTCAACTACCTATATTTTTCTGCTGAAATAAGCTACAAATTACCCTAAACAGTTAAACACCATTCCTAGGTACCTACTACCTAGCTACCTGTCTACCAGCTTTCAGTTATAGTACATATGTATAACTACGGATTTAGTTGATTTTTGATGATTTTTAAATATTTCTTGGATTTTTTTTGTTTGATTTTTTTCATAGTCAACTTCACATTCTTGCTCATTATAAATTTATTTCAAACTTTGGGACTTCGGGTGGATTTCTACTCAATTTCGAGGCATCAGAGTATAAAATTCTGGAAACAGGTGAAAATTTGAAATTTTGACAACTTAAGTCGGTTCTGCCTGCCATGGTCACATATTGTACCAAAGAAGGACCATATTTGCACCAAAAAGAAAAAATGTATTCTCTCTCATTCTGAATCAGTGAAAAGTCACTGATAAACAGTTAGAATTGCAGCATAAGAAAAATCAGCGAAATTCACTGGTTTTTCAGTTAATTTTCACTGATTTTTCAGCAAATTTTATGAATTTCACTAATTTGTCAGTGAATTATCACTGATTTTCTCCTGTGCTATAAATGAGAGGGTATCTTTTACTTTTAAAAGTAGAGCAATTTTAAAGTTTCTAAGTGGGTGTTTGGCTAAAACGCGGTGCAAAAAATCTAAAAAAGTTCTCAATATTGATTATCATTCCGCATGTACAAAAAAAATGAATTTCAAAATTTTGGTTCATTAAAGTACCAAAATAGGATTTTTTTGACAAAACTAAATATTGGGAGAATGGGGGTGAAACGGAGTGAGATGGGAGGTGGAATATGCATCCTAAAAATTTTTTGGCGTCCTTAATTATGTGTGGTGGTTAGTTTCAAAAAGTAGAACGAATGTTTACCTTATAGTTTTGGAATCGGAGCAATTTTAAAAGTTTGAGGGTGGGGTTTTGGCTGGAATGCATTGCAAAAAAATTCATAAAAAATTCTCAAAAATTTGTTACCTCTCCCCATTCATACCATAAAAATATTTTCAAAATTTTTTGATTGCGTGAATGACGAAATGAGCATTTTTGAATAGAAAACCGCATTTTTTCGTCTGTTCTCCCAACGCTAAAAATCTGAAAAAAATATCATTATATTGTACCAATGTAGGACTATATTTGTGCCAAAAAGAAAAAATGTATGTCTTTTAGTTTCGAAATCAGAGCGATTTTAAGTTTTCAAAGTGGTATTTTGGCTAGAAGGCGGTGCAAAAAAAATCTGAAAAAATTCTCTAAAGTTGGTCACCACTCCCTGTATACACCACATAAATTTCAGAATTTTTGGTTCATTAGGTTCCGAGATAGGATTTTTTGACGAAAATTCGACATTTTGGGGGGTGTGGGTGAAGGGGAGTGAGGTGGGGGGTTGAAAATACGGCCTAAAATTATTTTTTGGGGTCCCTAATAATGTCTGATGGTTAGTTTCAAAAAGTAGCTCTTAGGCCGATTCACCTATCTTAACCGGGGGTACCCTTTGGGCATTGGAATCGACAATGGTGGCGTTGGAGAATTTTTCCGAGTGATGATCGCAGTAATATTATGAGTGGGTATCATGGCTGCTCAGATAAAAAATTTACCCCCCCCCCCCCCCCCCCCCCCGTATTTTCAACCAAATCACTCGTTCTGGTTTCTCATAAATCTTACCGGCACCAGTGTGAAATTTGGCAAAAAAATAGTACCTAACGTAATTACTTAAATGGCATTTTTTGTGTCGGAAGCCTCGGAAGGTAACCAAAAAATCAGTTTTTTCTTCAATATAAGTTATAGAAATCATTCCTCTATTTTTTTAAATATTGAATGTTTGATTACTTTAAGGAATTAATTTTTTTGTTCAATTCAGATTTTTTTGGTCTAAAAATAAAATTCTACATTTATGTATTTCTCACAATTCATTAAAATACACATACATATCTACCTCTTTTCTCTCCTGCAAGAAATCAAAAATATCCCTCGATATAGACTATTTCTATGAGAGCTCTTTCACTTTTGAAATTTCGAACTCCAGCATCCAGTTAGGGTGCAGGGGTCAAATTACTCTCTCAATTATAAATCAGTGAAAATTACCGAAAATCACTGAGAAACAGTCAGAATTGCAGCACAGGAGAAAATCAGTGAAAATTTTTTCACCGAAGACAAATCGGTGAAAGAAAATCACTGGAAATCAGTGAAAATTCACTGAAAACTCAGTGATATTTATGAAATTCACTGAAAAATCTGTGAAATTCTTTGAATAATCAGTAAATGTGCTGCAATTCTGACTGTTTATCAGTGATTTTTCACTGATTTGAAATGAGAGAGTAGTAAACAGTGTTGAAAAAGTGGGTTTCTAGGGTTTTTGTGGGAACTGAACTCGATTTTAATAATAATTTGTCCCTGAACCCTAACTGGATGCGGAGAAAAAACTAATTTTTTGGTTACCTTCCGAGGCTTCCGACTCAAAAAATGCCATTTCAGTAATTATGTTAGGTACTATTATTTTTTATCTGAGCAGCCATGATACCCACTCATAATATTACTGCGATCATCACTCGGAAAAATTCTCCAACGCCACCATTGTCGATTCCAATGCCCAAATTTGATGAAATTTAAATTTTTGAACCCCCCTCTTGGAGCTCAATTTAGATACAGAGGTCAAATTATTATAAAAGCTCCGCTCCTTGACGCCCTAAAGAAGAATTGTGAATAGCAACATTGCTCATTTTTCTAATGCTCTACAATTCTTGTTTCAACCTTCTTTTTTTTTTGTAAAATGGGTGATTTTGTAAGTTATAGCCAAAAACCCAGAATTTGAACCCCTCTCCTCCCAAAAGAGGGTACAAAATACTCACTGATTTTAGGGAAGTTAATGGATGTTAAAATAATACCCTTCTGGGCTTATTAAACTTTCAAACCTGAAATGTCCGTATTAATTGCACATATTAGGTACATGTAGTTTTGAACGCGAAACGTACGTTGCTTCTTCCACGCGTCACCGTGGAGTAGTGTTTCGCGCTCCCGAGATGTTTCACGCGTTTTACACAATACCAATGCGGTTTTTAATTTTTTTGACCACGTTCCACCACTTGAAAAATTCTGAAATTTTTATGGTATATTCCTACTACAAAAATACATATTTTAAAAAAATTTCGTGATTGACTCTAGTCGCATTTTTGAGATATGGCGATTTGAAAATTTCAAAACCGCGTAACTCGAAGAGAAGTGATCGGAAAAAATTGAAAAAATTCCTGTGTATACCCCCTACTGACAAGAAGTCACAGAAAAAATTTCAACTTTTTATCTTGAAAACAACGCGAGAAAAAAAATAAACCCCGAAAAACACGTTTTTGCCTATATCTCGGAAAGGGGGCGGGGTGGGGGTCCAAAAATTTTGTCAAAATTTTTTCTCGATAGGGTCCACCTTTTGGCCTTGGAATCAATCGAAAAGCTTTCCAGGGCAGATTCGACCTCCTTATCCTACCAGGCCCTTTGGCAAATATTACGGTATTATGTACTTTTTAGCAAAATATGGTTAATATTACGATAAGGCGCGAGCATAAGAAGTTATACAGTTAAAAGTTGAATAGAAAAGTGATAAGGAATCAGGTTCGTATGAAGGCAACGATTTCCCAAGAGTTGTTGAACAAGCTTGTAGTCGTATGATGCTGCAAAAGTATAGCAAAGGTCTTAGATACGAATATAAATATTTACGATGAAACGATACCTTTGCAGATGTTGTTGAAATAAAAACAACACATCGTGTCGTAAATTCAACTCGGTATTTGTATAACTACACGCGTTCCTGGTATCAGATATGTATTTGGATGTTCCTTGTATATAAAGGAAATACCCCAGGACGTTTGGCGGTATCGTACAAACCGGAGAGGAAAATTGTATGAGGTTGCGGGTCCTGGATGGGTTTTTTTCGTCGTTTTTCTCACTAAATGCACCGCGCCAATGATTTGTAAGCTCGGGAACGTGCTCCAAGTCATTAACGATAATGTACACGTTACTTTTATGATATATGTTCAACATCCGCCAGCTAAAAGCAACATTGTTCGTCGAATCACGAAGAAAACAATATTTACCTTTTTGCACAACCCAACCGCCTCGAAAAGGTATACACACGCATTACACGGCGTCGTATTCTTTGAACATGGTCTGTGCGGTTGTAATGTTGACATTGGGGTATGAACGAACTCCCGAATCGCTTATCAGCTGAGAATACGTATACAGGCTGAATTTTAAGTGTTGTAGGCGTTTATACCGAATATTAGGTAATGTTTTCTGGTTATGCGAATGTTGCAAGTGTATTCATTATGTGAGTCGTTGGTAACGCGATTTTATGTTCGAGTCGATTTACGAAACTTACGTGGGAGGATTTGGAAATTTGAATTGTCGAAAAATATTAGAGTTGCGGGAACGAGTGGGTTTTGTCGAAAGTGAAGAATGAAATGTGTCAATGTGATAATAAGCTGTTTACAGGAAGTAGGAGTAAATTAAATGAGTATCGAGGATCGAAAGGTGTATTATGTATACTGGAGTAGATGCCTGTAAGATAAGACAAATTGAAAAATAATTGGATTGGTGTTGCGATCGCTATCAGCAACTTGAAAGTTTGCAAATCGACATCCCACTTGATTAAAGAGGCTGCTTTTATGGTAATTTACGAAGCAGGAAATATCTGTAAGTTGATGGGAAATGTAATTTGGCTACAAAATAATGAAAGGTGGGGAATGTAAAGGTGACTTTTTTTGTCGAAGCGAAAATGTAAGGTTCGTTTAAGTTGGATTTTTCTTATAAAAATTTTTACAAGTTTAAATTTTGTTAAATTTTTTTTAGGTTTTAAAATGTTTAAAGATTTTTTCAAATTTGAGTTTGTTCAAAATTTTTTCCAATTTTAAATTTAAAAAAAAATTTAACTCTGAAATTGTTTAAGTTTAAATTTTATGATTTCTCAAAATTTTTCAATTAGGTACCTATTATTTTTTTCATCTCGTCAAAAGAAATTGATGATTAAATAACAGAGGTCGACATTTTTAAGGTTTGGTTTGGAAATGTTGTTTAAAGTTTAATGGATGGTATTTTTCACGTTGATCACGAAAAAAGTAGCTATAAAATTTCGACACCCGAAGATTTTTCACAATTTGAATTTTTTGTTGAACATTTTTTTGCATTTTTTCATAACTTTTGACACTTGAAGTCAATTTTCGGAGCAAAGGAAGGCTTCAACGAAAAAAATGGATAGAACATAAATTATTAAGTTGAAATTTCCTTTCTGTACAGTTCAATTAGTTTTTCTTAGAAGGCAATAGTTTTCGAAATATTTTAGATGAAAGTTGAAAGTTCAACATACAGGTAAAGTGGGGCAATTCCAAGACCGGGGTAATTCCAATAACAGCTAATAGCTTTGTTGGAAATTATTTTTTGGCAACACTGATCACGTAGGTAGATAGTCTTAGTACCAACCTACACCCATCAATTCATAAAGTGCGTTTCTGGGCTTTTTTTCGAAGTCTGTGAAATAGTCAAAATCGGTAGGCCCAAAACCTTGTTGCAAAAAAACGGTGCTCTTTACAATTTCGCATTTCATCATGAAAAAATTGTTTTAAAATTGTCTGGAGAAGCTGTAATGAAGTAGTACACATCGAAAGATAAGTCCTTTCTTTGGTTTTGCTTTAGAAACAAATTTTGTTCCTACTAAGACATTTTAAAAAGCAGTGACCAATTTTCAGCCCCGGGGCAATTACGATTTTTCACCCGGGGTAACTCCGGTAGCGGTCTTGGAATTGTAAAATAATGAAATTTTCATTGTTTACTGATTTTAGATGGTCCAAAATCACAAACGAAAGACTGAACAGGGTCGGCATGACCCCAAAACATTAAAATACCTCGAAAGCGCTCATAATTTCACCAAACCGGAAAATCCATGATTTTTACTTTTCAGAAATTACGAAATTAAGTCTTCAAAAATGTTTTTTTTTCAAAATGTCATATCTCGGCTTCAAATGATTCGATTTGCATGAAATAAAAACTGAAATTTAGAGTAAACTGTATATTTTAACGTGACTGTGTCGAAATTACCTCGGAAGCGCTCATATGGTCACCAACTCCGCATATGTAATTGCCCCAAATTTGGGGCAATTCCGAGAACTTGACTTTCACTTACATATTTCCAAATAACTCGACGTCGAGTACTCAAAAAATTTTTTCAATGCCATTAATGTGAAGCGGAAGGGTATGGGAATAAAACATGTTATTAGAGTTTTTGCCCTAAAATGTACTGGAAAACCGTAAAATGCAATATACGTGAAATTTTGAAAATCGCTACCGGAATTGCCCCACTTTACCTTACATATATTTTATTGAAAATACTTATCTCACAAACTAAGCCTCCTAAGAAAAAATTAATTGGACTCTACAGAAAGGAAATTTTATGCTCTACAATTTATGTTCTATTTATATTTTTTTCGGAGGCTTGATTTTGCCAAAAAATCGATTTTTTGTAATGAACCACATTTTTACCATTTCTTATTTGTAACAATGGAAATATCATAAAGGCCGGCAAATTAACAATTTTTTTTGTAATTGATTCTGATTGGTGATTCTGACCTATTTCTTTTAGTGCTGAGTTCGAATACTATTTCAGCTTTACATCATGTCAGATTTTTTAAAGTTGAACTTTCAACTAACATATCTTGAAAGCTAAGCCAATTTAAAAAAAAAAATGGATTCTACAGAAAGGAAATTATACGTTCTGCAATTTTATTTCATTCATTTTTTTTCGTTGAACGCTTCCTTTGATTAGAAAATTTACTTTCAAGGTTATCAAAAAAGTAAAAAAAATGTTCAACAAAAAAATTCAAATTGTGAAAAATCCTTGGAAGTTGGAATTTTTTCACTATTTTTTTCATGATAAGCGTGGAAAATACTAGATAAAAATCACCCATTGAACTTCAGATAGGATTTTCGATGTCGACCTGTGTAATTAAATTGTATCAATTTCTTAGACTTCTTGTCGAATTAAAACGCCTTTTGAAGTTGATATTTTTTTGAAATTTGAATTTAGAAGATATTTTGGAATTGGAAAAACTTTTGAGAAAAATCCTAACAGATTCCATTTTTCTGATGATAAGTTGCATTTTGTGAACCGAACGCTCATCCTCATTGAAATATGTATTGCTGAATCAGACGTTTTCTCTCAATCTTGGTACAAATAGTGAAAAATTTGGAATTTCTAGACAATTTTTAGCTTCAATCATAGATTTATAATATTTTTATCACCATGTTGAAGAATAATGTTTGTGTTTTGTTTGTGCTTGAAAGTTACAATTTCCTCAAAAAAAGATGAAAGATTATAAAATTGGTGTCTAATACCAAATAAAAATAGTCAAATTGATAAAAAAGTGAATTTTTTTTCAAAAATAGCTAAAAATCGAAACTAAAACGTATTTTAGTTGTATAAAATTTTCCGCATTAAAAAATTCTAGGTTTTTTGCTGAAAAAATGTTCAGAATTTGAAAAAACAGGAACGAGAAAATAATATTAAAGTACCTACAAAATTTTTAGAGCAATATTATTTTTCAATAATTTGAAATTTGAAGAAAATTAGAAACAAATTTCTCTTTTGCTCCTCTTGATTTTTTAAAACTTGAATTTTAAAATCTTTCTGGCATCATAATGTACATACGTAGATTATATTTTTAGTGGCTCGATCACTTTTTTCAGAGGTCACTCATAGGTACTATTTTCACGATTTTTTCTCTAGAAAATTATAAATCTTCCAAAATTGAAGTTTTCTGAATTTCATTTGAAAAAAATTTACGATTTTGTATTTCTTTTTTTTGTTGTGGAGCGAGGGGGGAGGGATCTTGTTTGTTTTCTAATGGCTTTTAAAAAATTGCTCGTTTCGTTTGTTCCGAAACTCGAAGTTTTAGAATAGGTAATTTTGAGTTGCTTTCCCCTTATTAATTTTGTTTATGTCGATTCTTTTGACTGCTGATTCGTTTTCCTTACTTAATTTTGTTCCATTGATTTTTTTCCATTCTCTCATTTGATTCTCAACTTCAACGAAAAGAAAAAGACCAGACGATACATTGAAATCAATTAATATCACACTATTTTTTTAAAAACTTAATACATATTTTTATATTTTTAAAACTTCATTGAGAAGGAAGGAATGAAGGAAGGGAGGAAGGTAGGAAGGTAGGAAGGGAGGGAGACATTATTAAATATACTTTGTGCAGAAAATACTTTTTTTTTTCAATTTCATGGGTGGTTAATTGGATACCATTGTTAGGCTAAAAAAATTTTAATTTTCAAGAAACCATTCGACGATTCAAGCTTATTTTGTGTAGCTTTAGGTAATTTCCTTTCAAAAATTTTCCTCATTTTTTGGAATGTTGAAAAGAAAAAAAATTAATTCATTTTGGAAAAAAAATTAATAATTTTTCCCTTTTGGTTTACAATTTTTTTAATTCCTATTTTTTGAGAAGAAAGAGAGAATCTATTAAATTCTAACAAAAATATTTTCGAAACTGAAATGTAGTACCTATGTACTTTTTGTTATTTGAGGGAGGGATAGAGGGAGAGTTAATTTTGCTGTTTTTGAAAAGTGCGGTAAAAAAAGATGCTCAGAAGTAAAAAAAATTCACCAAGATAAATACCAAATAGGATACAAAATGATAAATTTTTTAATACTCTGCGTGTAATTTTCGTTGCAAGATTTCTTTTCTATTTTCCATTTTTAGAAAATATGTACTCAAATTCTGCTGGAATTCAGATCTCGTCATTTTCACGAATTTGATTTTAAAATATATTAAAACTGTAATGAACATGCTTGAAAACATAAACGTACTATAATTCGATCCTTTTGTGCACTGTTATTAGTTCTGTGTTGTGGAATGTTCCTGACAAAGCAGACGACGAGGCAGGGAGATCTCCGTTAAATCCCAGTCTACTGCTAATTTTACTCCTTTATGTCTCGGTTTAGTATTTTTACAACACTTGTGCGGTATAATTGGCCTATTTTGGCTCCTTATTTAAACACATTCGACATATGAAAGAAAATTCCACCGTTTTGATGCGAACGCACGGTATAGCACGCTACATCGTCATACTCGTTTATCTTAAGTACGCTATCGTAGCTTAAACAATTCCTCTATATTTGCCATCTCTCGTATATGTAAAGAAGGAATGCTTTTATGGTATACGAAGGGAGGAAAAAGGCAAACCGCGAAAAGCGAAAATTTCATGCGTATGTTTACGAACCCCTTATTCGGGGTAATGAAATACGTTAGCACAAGTGAAGATAACAATTTCACCGAGAGATCCATTTCAGTAATGTGTCTTGTCGTCCGTAATCTAATAATAAAGCATCCTAAACTACTTTTTTTCTCCCTTTTACAAGCTTATTTCGGAAGGTAGAATATTTCTCGAGTCGTTATTTTGTGGGATTTATCGACGTAAAAAAGTACACAAGTTGGGCAGGTTTTTTGGCCTACGTAGCTGTAATTTGGTACCAAAATGAACAGTGGCGTAGCCAAGGGGGGGCGACTGGGGCGATCGCCCCCATGGCCTTTTTTTTAAAAAAAATTTTGAGCAAAAAAACGTATTTTTTGAACATTACAAATTCAATTTTTTCAAAGTTTCACCCTCGCTTCGCTCGGGCATGAACAAAATCATGATTATATCAACTAATTGAGGCAATATTGCAAAAAATGCTCCCTTTTAACCCCTTCCCCTAAAACCTTCTAGTTATCCAAGTCTTCATACCCTCTTTGTACCCTTCTGAAATATAAGCTTCCAATGCCACTGCATAAATTTGTCATTATTTTTGGTTTTCAAGGTCAAAATAATTGGCATGGAAGTTGTTTGCTCCAAAATTCAAGTATTTTTCTGCAACTTTTACCTAAATATTTATGAAAATGATTATAAATTTAAAGAAATTTTGTGGCGAGGGAGGGAGGGAGGGCTAAACTTGAAATTTTTTAAAAATTTACTTAAAAGGGTATAGCCGGGTTTTTGGTGAAATCGGCCCCCTCTCCGATTTTCGATCTAACCCCCTCAGATGGTGTACCTTGATGTAAAAAAAATTCAGAAAAATTTTTGACCTCCCCCCCAACCCCCTCCCTTTCGGAGTTATGACCATTTTATTGCATTATTTTCAAGAATTTTTAATTTCAATGGAAGTGAAGGAAATTTTCTGTTCTTTGGCACAAAGTTGCATCTCGTAGAGGTGTATTTACGATAATTTTTTCAAAAATTTTGGTGCACTCCTTCACGTTGTTTCGCCTATTTGAAGTTTTCAATCGTAAAAAACGCCATATAAACGAAGAGCGACCACTTTTTAAAAATATCCCAAAAACGTGTTTTCTAACGTAGATTCACGTCACGTATTCACTTTTGGCGACTTCGATGCACCAAGGGCCGAAAATCGCGAAAAACCGTACAAAAATGTTGTTTTTTTTTAGCATATTTTTCAAATTTTAAGCGTTTTGTAAGGAGAGAAATGGATGAACGAAGAAACTAACGTCGGATTCGTATTTATCGGGTCAATATACCCTGATCAACACCCTTTTCGCGATCGTTTTATTTGAAGACTCGAAATTTGCTATTTTTGTCATGAAAAATCAGTGAAAAAGGTGAATTTTGAGACTTTACGCAAAACGATCGCGAAAAGGGTGTTTATCGGGGTATTTTGACCCGCTAAACACGAATCCGACGTTAGTTTCTTTATTTGAAGGTTTTTTCCGTATAAAGCACTCAAAACTTGAAAAATCTGCTAAAACAGCAACATTTCGGCATGGGTTTTCGCGATTTTTGGACCTATAAGTTCAAAGAAACAGCCAAAACAAAATACTCAGGGAAAATCTACATTAAAGAATATGGAACTGTAAATTTTGAACTTGGATAACTAATACTAGGCCAAAATTTCAATTTCGGGTACACTGAGAGAAAAAATTGTGGCGATATTGACTACAAATAGGGACCATATACAGGTAGTCCGATTTACTCGAAACTTCGACAAAATATAGTCTAATATACCAGAAAACAACTCCCGAAATTATTTTTCAAAAAGACCTCATACAACATTTTTTATAGATGATTGTGTGTTGTTGTCAGAAAAAACGGACCCTTGCGGAACACACTGTAGACGTGACGTCAAAATTTTGCATAAACCAGAACGACGAACGACGCGTCCATAACCGCGCATTTACGTGTATTAAAACCCATGTACTAAAACGTTTGATATTCCCACAACTTCGAACCTTCTTAACTTTTGTTCTATTGTCTGGACGACTTTCAAACTAGTCCCATCTTATAGAGAATTTTACGTAGATCATTTTCCTTACCTCAAACACCACTGTCCTCACTCAAAATTTCGAGTTATTTTAATGTAAAGTGAAAAAAAGACGTAATATTTACAATGAAAACGTATTTTCATAGCTTTGAACTTTTATAACTTTTGTTGTATCGCCTGCACAACTTTTTAACCAGTCCCATCGTGTAGAGAATTTCACGTAGATCATTTTCCTTACCTCAAACACCCATGTCCTTACTCAAATTTTTGAGTTATTTTAATGTACAGGGAAAACAAGATATTTTTACAGCTTTGAACTTTTATAACTTTTGTTCTATTGCCTGCACGACTTTCAAACCAATCCCATCGTGTAGAGAATTTTACGTAGATCTTTTTCCTTACCTCAAACACCTATGTCCTCACTCAAAATTTTGAGTTATTTTAATGTAGAGGGGGAAAAAAATATTTTTATAGCTTTGAACTTTTATAACTTTTGTTCTATTGCCTGCACGACTATCAAACCAGTCCCATCGTGTAGAGAATTTTACGTAGATCATTTTCCTTACCTCAAACATCTATGTCCTCACTCAAAATTTCGAGTTATTTTAATGTGAAGGGGGAAAAAATGTAAAATTTGGAATGAAAACGTATTTTTATAGCTTTGAACTTTTATAACTTTTGTTGTATCGCCTGCACAACTTTTAAACCAGTCCCATCTTGTAGAGAATTTCACGTAGATCATTTTCCTTACCTCAAACACCTATGTCCTCACTCAAATTTTTGAGTTATTTCAATGCAAATGAAAAAATAAGTAATATGATCATGTGTCTTGCAAAATATTGACGTCATACAGTGCGTTGATAAGATATCACTTCGTTTTTTGAGAGGGTCGCATTTTCGCGACTTTGAGAATTTTTTTCTCGACTCACAATAATCGTATCTTCACCGGAGTGGTGCCAAAATTTTTTTCTCGACTAGGACTATAACATATATTTTTTTGAAAAAATTGACGTGGTCCCTATTGTGGAAAAACTTATCCAGTCCGAGTTTGTGATGCTTTTTACCACAGTTGTGGTACTTTTTTTGCCACAACTGTGGTAAAAAGTAAGTACCTACCACATTTGTGGTGAGAAGTACCACAGTTGTAACAAAAAAAGTACCACAACTGTGGTAAAAAGCATCACAAACTCGGACTGGATAAGTTTTTCCACAATTTGTAGTCAATATCACCACACTGTTCTCTCAGTGTAGTAAACTAATAACTTGAAGTGGTATTATAAAATGAAATTTGGGTTTCTGATTTTAAATTTGGCCTTAGTTTTTTTATTTAGGCCCTCTAGACGCCCCTAAGCTCATATAGAGAGCGGAAATAATAAATTACCGAACTTCGGAGTTTTTCGCGATTCGCCGATCCAAAACCAAAGGGTATAATTTCTTTCAAATACGCAGCTTTCGTTTCGGTTGACAAAGTGGGCACTAGGTAAAGGTTGGAGGGTAATGTTGTGTTTCTTGCTTTAGTAATGTATTGCACATTTTCATATTTTTTAATGAAAATTTTTCCTGATTATTTTGTTTTGGCTGTTTCTTTGAACTTATAGGTCCAAAAATCGTGAAAACCCATGCCGAAATGTTGCTGTTTTAGCAGATTTTTCAAGTTTTGAGTGCTTTATACGGAAAAAACCTTCAAATAAAGAAACTAACGTCGGATTCGTGTTTAGCGGGTCAAAATACCCCGATAAACACCCTTTTCGCGATCGTTTTGCGTAAAGTCTCAAAATTCACCTTTTTCACTGATTTTTCATGACAAAAATAGCAAATTTCGAGTCTTCAAATAAAACGATCGCGAAAAGGGTGTTGATCAGGGTATATTGACCCGATAAATACGAATCCGACGTTAGTTTCTTCGTTCATCCATTTCTCTCCTTACAAAACGCTTAAAATTTGAAAAATATGCTAAAAAAAAACAACATTTTTGTACGGTTTTTCGCGATTTTCGGCCCTTGGTGCATCGAAGTCGCCAAAAGTGAATACGTGACGTGAATCTACGTTAGAAAACACGTTTTTGGGATATTTTTAAAAAGTGGTCGCTCTTCGTTTATATGGCGTTTTTTACGATTGAAAACTTCAAATAGGCGAAACAACGTGAAGGAGTGCACCAAAATTTTTGAAAAAATTATCGTAAATACACCTCTACGAGATGCAACTTTGTGCCAAAGAACAGAAAATTTCCTTCACTTCCATTGAAATTAAAAATTCTTGAAAATAATGCAATAAAATGGTCATAACTCCGAAAGGGAGGGGGTTGGGGGGGGGGGTCAAAAATTTTTCTGAATTTTTTTTACATCAAGGTACACCATCTGAGGGGGTTAGATCGAAAATCGGAGAGGGGGCCGATTTCACCAAAAACCCGGCTATACCCTTTCTCAAAAAATTTTGAAAGCTCTGACCTCCTCCCCCCGCCCCAATGAGACTGGCTACGCCACTGAAAATATGTAGTGAAAAAATACTTGCTATGTTTCAAAACAACCACAGAAAATTTGACATAAAATCTCGTTCTTGCCCCCCCCCCCCCCTTGACAAAATCCATTGACGGTATTGTAATGAACTGGTATTTTTTTCTGTTTTCCCAGGATGTTCCGGCACATGTAACTATACTGACGTTTTTGATGATCGCATTCGATAGATACTTATTCGTACGAAATCCGGCTAAAGCTCGATTGCCTGGATTCATTTTCAGCACCGGAGCATGGCTGACGGCTATTTGTATCGCTCTTCCGTATCCCATTTACACAACGTACGTTAGTTTAGAGGT
>JAVBJF010001318.1:0-16296 GCA_033439095.1 Pseudococcus viburni
AACCTAACCTAACCTAACATTGACCTGAACTTAACCTCAAACCTAACCTAACCTAACATTGACCTGAACTTAACCTCAAACCTAACCTAACCTAACATTGACCTGAACTTAACCTCAAACCTAACCTAACCTAACATTGACCTGAACTTAACCTCAAACCTAACCTAACCTAACATTGACCTGAACTTAACCTCAAACCTAACCTAACCTAACATTGACCTGAACTTAACCTCAAACCTAACCTAACCTAACATTGACCTGAACTTAACCTCAAACCTAACCTAACCTAACATTGACCTGAACTTAACCTCAAACCTAACCTAACCTTACATTGACCTGAACTTAACCTCAAACCTAACCTAACCTAACATTGACCTGAACTTAACCTCAAACCTAACCTAACCTAACATTGACCTCAACTTAACCTCAAACCTAACCTAACCTTACATTGACCTCAACTTAACCTCAAACCTAACCTAACCTTACATTGACCTCAACTTAACCTCAAACCTAACCTAACCTTACATTGACCTCAACTTAACCTCAAACCTAACCTTTTTTTTTTTTTTTTTTTTTTTTTTTTTTTTTTTTTTTAAAGGGCCGCCCAATCCCAATGGGTGGGGGTAGTTTATTATGTTATCCTACTTACATAGGGGGGCTAACAACATTTTTAACCGTAGTTTTATAATGTTGTTAACTTATAACTAACAAACTTAAATTTAGAGTATTTACAAACAGGATTAAGCATAAAATGAGATGTAACAAAAGTTAAAACAACAGTAATTACTATACCGGTGACTCACTACTAGGACGCGTTGCGAATTACCGTTCGGATACTTGTCACCGGTGAGTTTATGAGTATAATTAAAAAATGCTTACATTACTTTTATATTACAGATGGCACTTTAGTGCTTTCTTGCGGGCATGCTCGTTTACCCAGAGTCGGATCACTACATTTCGTAGGTATTTCCGGTGCTCTGGGTCCACGGGGTCGAGAGGGTCGCTTGGTCTGGCATCGGCATGGAGTCCGCATTCTGTGAAGACGTGCATTGCTGTTTCCGCTACTCCGCAGTCACAGAGTGGTGTAGGCCAGCGCCCTTTGGAGTGCAGGAAGGAGCGGAAGACTCCCTTCCCGGAAAGGGCCTGGCCTAGGTAGAAATCGATGGCTGCCAGTGGCGGCACGTTGCTAACGGTTGGGATGAGCTGCCTGGTCCAGTCGCCGTATGCTGAGCAGGTCCATTCCAGCTGCCACCTTGAAATGGTAGCCTGTTGGTATGCAGCCTTGATTTGGGCTCGCCTGGCGCCTGCTGGGTCGGTTGTGGGAAGGTGCATGTGGCTCGGGATCGGTATTTTATTTTTCCGCATCCATAATACGGACCGCTCGATTACGGTGTATTCGAAGGGCGGGATTCCGGCGATGACCCCAGCTGCATCTACCCCTGTTGCGGTGTAGAGCCTGGCGATGTTGATGGCAACGCTACGTCGAAGTCCGGCTAAAGTTGAACGGTTCTCCTTGCTCAACAGTTTTGTGTAAAAAACTGAAGAGCAGTACGTCAAGGTGGCCAGCACTGTGCCCATAAACATTATCTTCCTTGCCCACGATGATGGCCCGAAAGTGTTGCGGCAGATTGTTGAGAGGAGTGGAACAAAGCGGGTGGCACGGGATGCTGAGTGCTTAATGTGTTCCCGGAAGTTGAGTTTAGAGTCCACGATGACTCCCAGGTAGGTCAGCGTGTTCTTCACTGCGACGTTCTGGTTTACGACGGTGACGTGTGGAATCTGCTCCCTTCCTGCTGATGGCCGCTTGTCCAGGATGATGACCTCTGTTTTCTGGATGCTCAGCTGGAGGTGCCTGCTCTGGAGGAATCGGTGCACTGCGGTGGTTACTTCCTTAATCCGGTGTAGTAGCGATATCACGTAGTTTGCCCATATTAGGAGTACCGTGTCATCTGCGTAACATTGGATGATGGCGTACGGGAAGCTCAGCCGGAGGATGTCGTCGAAAAGCAAGATCCAGAACAATGGACCGAGGACTGAACCTTGCGGACAGCCCCGGTCTATGTTGTAGATCTTGTCTGCATACGTGATGGTGCGTTGTTTAAGGTAGCTGGAGCATATTCGTATGAGGTAGGCGGGAACTTTTCTGCGGAGTAGCTCTCGAATGACGTCGACCCATCGTGCATGATCGAAAGCTCCTTTTATGTCCAGTGACACAACAGCTTTGAGCTTCTCTGAGTGACTGTGGATTCCTTTCAGTAGTTCGTTGACAGCTTGTTCTGTGCACTTTCCTTTGCGGAATCCGTATTGGTGTTGGCGTGGCGGGAACATCTTGCCGAGGTGGTTGTCCAGCCTTTTCTTGATGACCCTCTCGAATACTTTACCTATGGTGTTCAGCATGGTTAGTGGACGGTAGCCGTCTGGTGTTGCTGGATCTTTGCCAGGCTTTGGCAGGAATGTGACCCTTCCTTGCTTCCATGCTGCTGGGATGTGCTGGTGCTTCAGACAGACGTTGTAAAGCGCTGGTAACACTGTTGGGTGCGTGCGGTGTAATGATTTGATGGCCTTATACCCGAGTCCATCTGGGCCCGGGGCACTCCTGTTGTTCATTGTTTTCAGCGTAACAGTTATCTCAGCAACAGTGACTGGCTCCACTGCTACGTTGTCCTCTGGGATGTCTGTGTTTTCCAGTTCATCAGGAGCAGGATCCGCTGGGAATTTGTCTGCTATCAGCTGTTCCGGATGATTGGCCAGGTCTGGTGGAAGAGATGAGCGTTCCTTCTTCTTCACAATGGCGTTGTAGGCTGGACCCCAGGCCTTGTCATTGGTGACAAATTCGCGCCAGGCTCTGGTCTTCTCGTAGGCTATCGCGTTCCGGTAAATGGTGCGCACCTTGTTCCTGACTGAGCGGAAGATCAAGCGGTCGATGTTGGTTCTTGCCTTGGAGAACATACGATTGGCTCTGTTGTATGCAGTTTTGAGTCTTCCCAGATCCTCGGTCCACCATTTGACAGCAGACGGCGCAGGGACTTCTTCTGAGGAAGCGGCCACAGCTTCTTGTAGGAACCTGGTGAGATGGTCGGCGTATTCATCGATGTCAGCGGTTGTTTGTATCTCTGGCATTGTTGGTAGTTCGGCGTCTTCCAGAATTTGCAGCAGTCTAGGGTGATCGATCCTGATTTTGGTGCCACGGGTGCGGGTAGGGATTTCCATACTGATGTTAAACTGGATCATGAAATGGTCGGAGAAAAGATGTTCTTCCAGTACCTGCCAATCGGAGATGCATCCGGTGGTGCTGAAGGTGTAGTCTGGAGAGCCGTGTTGTATTGCTACGCCATCGTCGTATTCCCGGGTTCTTTGTTTACTATTGTGCAGGGTGAGGAAGTGGTCGTCCATAAACTGCTCGATGATCTCTCCGCGTTTGTTTCGCTGCTTGTCTGAATTCCGGGGGGAGTAGCCGTTCAAGTCGCCGACCAGTATCGCTGGGTCGTTTCTTGATGTGATGAGGTCGCCAACTGTTTGTAGAACTCCGACCAGGTCGCCCTTGGGTGGGGCTACGGCTATGATGGTGGTTGTTACCGTGCGCCGATAGCCTTGGTGGGAATGCCCCATGTTGGGGTGCGGGAATTCAGGGTGTGGTGAGAAGCGTTGCGTCCTTTTCGAAACTGCTTCCATCCGGTGAATGCTGGAACTTTACCGTGTCCGCTGTTGGTGATGTACGGATCTTGTAACGCTACCACTTTGGCATTCTGGCTAACAGCCTGAGCGTAAGCTAGGTCTGTGGCTCTGCTGTCGTGGTTACAGTTGAACTGGAGCATGCGACAGCTAGCCATTGTTGGTGATTACAGCTCCGGATCCTCCCTCCGGTGTGAATATCGTCTCCTGTGTGACATCTGGTGTGTCTTTCGTTAAGGCGAACCGCTGCGCTTTCCGCTTCACAAGCGCTTTCTTTGTTGGACATGTGTTGTCGCCGGTGCGATGATCTGGGTTGCGGCGGCGATATCGGGGAAGTCTGGCTGTTTCCAGGGTGGAGTTGTAACTGGTACAGTCGATGCAGGTTGTAGTTTCTGGTTCGTTTGGTTGGGCAGCAAAAGCAGCGTTCTGGCAGTACTTCTCTGGATGTCCCAGCAGATGACATCTTGTGCAGCGGGTGACCAGTATGGATGTGTCGATGAATCGTCGATCCCATCCGATTTGAATACCTGGGGATTTCACCATTAGCTCGTAAAGTTCAAAGTCGACGGTAACCATGGCGATGCGCGACAGTTTCTCCGGGTCTTTGTATGGAACAAATTCAATTTTTTCTGGAAGCTTACCATATTTATGCTCAATGTCTCGGAACAGCTGGTCAGCTGTGTGGCGGTGTGCAACATTGTGTATTCTGACTTGTGGTGGTGTTGGTTCTGCGGTTTTAATGGCTAAACGTTTCTCACATGCGATGGAGCTGCGCAGGACGTTTGCTGCTTCCGCGTCTGTGCATCTGACTAGTAGCGCTCCTGAGGCGAATGGTATGGTACCCAGTACTCCGGTTTTGCGTGCATCCACTTTTTCTTGGAGGACGTCAGCCACTGCTACATCTTTGTTGGCTGGTACTACGAGAACGGTATTCTTCGGAGGTGGTCTCATTGATGGTTGGTTGCTTCGTCTTGGGGTCGTTTGCTTTGGCTGCGGTGCTGTATCAGAGTTTGTGATGTTTCTTCCTTGCTTCTGACGACGTTGTCTGCGTTTCCGTACTTGCTGCGTTGCCTGTAGTTGTGGGAAGTTCTGTTGTGACATCGTGGGTGGCACTGTTGATGCGTTGGCTGCTGCCTTGTGAGCATAAGTAGCGTGTGGGGTGCTACTGGCATTGCTGGTAGATGCCTCGCCGCTCGATGTGCTGGTGTCTGTAAAGACGTTCTGGACTGCTCCGTTTACCTTCTGGGTAAACCATTGTTCTAATCTTTGGAAAAGTGAGCCTTCGAGTCTTTGGAAAAGTGCTGCTTCGTGTGAATTTGCATCTATTCCGGTTGGCTGCGAGGAGATTATGGCCGCCATCTTCTGATTTTCTGTTATCACCTTCTGATAATCTGCCGCCATCTTCTGCTTTTCTGCTCCGATCTCGCGGATTTGCTTTTCCTGCTGGTTGATGACGTGTCGTTGCTCTTTGTTGATTCTCTCAGCTTCTGTGAGGCGACGATCCAAGGCTGCGATGATTTCTTGCTGATGATCGAGTTTTGCAACCAGTGTCTGGAGTAGTGCTGTGTTGTCGAGTCCTGATGGTGACTGGATGACTGGGACTGTTGCAGCTGCACTGGTTACCAGTGATGTTGACTGTTCTGTTGAAGAGACGGCAAAGTTTGGTTTTATGTCCGGTTGTGGTGTAGGTATTGCGGTGTCTTCGTGCTCACTGTCGCTGGATATTCCTATGCGTTGAAATTTTTGAGCTTCTTCGAAGGAGCTGTCCGATTGGTTTTGCTGGTGTCTGCGTTTTTTCTGCTGTTTTGGTACACTCTCTTCCTCGTTTGAGTCCACCATCATTGACTCGCATGACTGACGGAGTTTTCTTGCCGCTTCTTCTTTCTTGATGTATTCCAGTGGCCTAAATTTCTTGTCTGACTTCAGTACCTCTAAGAATGCAGGGTTTTCTTCGCAGTATCCAAGGATTTTCTTTACTGACATTCCTTCGCTGGTTCTTCGGGATTTGTACTGGGTTGGTGATTCTCCTTTTATCTGGTATGGGTAGTAAGGTGTGCGAAGCTGTATTATCTCCAGGCCGTGGTACTCTATGTGTTTGAGTTGTTCGACTGTGTTGCTGGTAAATTGGTCTTTGTCCTTTAGTAGCCGCTTCAGCTTGACCTCCGGATGCTCGTGTGGTGACTGGTGACTAGCTGTTGTGCTCAAGCTTTGAGAAGATGTCGACTTGGCTGCCGTGGTGAGAGGGGTGTTGTCACGTGTTTTGGTGAGATCAGCTGTGCTAGAAGATTTGGTCTTCGTTGTGCTTCTGCTGCTAGCATTAGCACTGGAAGATGGACTCTTCTTTGCAGATTTGCTGTGGTTGGTGTCCGCTGCTGCGCGTTGAGGCTTTTCGTTGGCATGAGCGGGTTTCTTGAAATTCCGGTCTCTCGGCTCGCGACGTGGGTCGGTGGTCGGGTGACTGGTTCCGTTGTTGACATCAGGTTCGGGTTGTTTCGGTGAGAGAGAGGGTTTCGTTGCAATAGGCGGGTTTGTAACCGGGGTCCCTGGCGTAACCCTCCGGCCAGGGGGGGTTTCCGTTGCTTCAAACCCAGCGTTTTGAGCTGCACTGGGTCCCGTTTGGGGAACCTTTTTTTCATGTCCCTTCGAAATTTTAAGTAGGGTGGGTTTGATATACCAACTAACCGTTTTTCTGACTTGACCAAACCCCCACGTCGGGGGCACTGGTAGCTTCGACGGGCGAGTGGTCCCCTAAGGGACTGAATGCCGAAGCCCCAATCAAAGGATGGGACGTGAAAAAAAGAAAGATAAAAGTACCCACTAAAAGCTAGCAGACTTGATCACCCTTGGTTCGGTTTTCTACCCTTACCGAGAGTGAAAACTGGACATACTTTAAACCCCTTTGGGGCTCAAACCAAAAAAAAAGAAAAGGAAACAAACCAAGGGGGGGAATTTCCCCGAGTGGTGTGGGAAACCCACGGATAGAGTTGGATGAAGAGGGTGATTGAGCCGGACGCCTCCCTACCGTTAGGATTAACGATGGCTGCTGACCATCAGCTTCCGACTCAGCCCTCAACATCCGGAAAGGGGGAAAAGAAGAAGGGGGGACATTTGAGAATCAACAAAGAGTGTTGTTTTCCAAATGGGACTTGTCCGCGAGCAGGTATTCGGGCACGCACTGTACCCTTATTTCCTACAACTCCTCGTCACGTTCTTAGACGTTCAGAGGAGCTCGCTATCCGCAACCTGCGACGCGCCCGGTACCAGTCCAATGGTCGATGAGGAATCCATGGCAAAGATTGAGTGCAAGATCCAAAGTTTGACAAGTCAAGTTTGGGTCTTGACCTCAATCAGAGCCACCGGTTTCCCCACCCCGGGAACCTAACCTAACCTTACATTGACCTGAACTTTACCGCAAAACCTAACCTACCCTTACACTTCCTTTAGTCTAAAAACAATAGAACAGGGGTGCCTTCAGTTTGCAAAAAAAATAATAATAAAAAAAATAAAAAATAAAATAAAATAAAATAATAATAATAAAAATATAAGGTTGGCGTTGGTTAACCCTAGACAGCAAGGAATTTTTATTTTCGCTGAAAAAATTCATATTTATAGATTTTGACCTCAGGAACACAATGGGTTTTTTTGAATAACAAAAGACATTTTTCGACTGTTCTCCCAAACCTAAAAATCTGAAAAAAAAATTATGATATTGTACCAAGGTTGGACCATATTTGTACCAAAAAGAAAAAAAAAGGGCACCGCTTTTTATTTTAAAGTTTGTAAGTGGGGTTTTGGCTAGAAGGCAGTGCAAAAAAAAATTCTCAAAAGTATGTCACCCCTTCCCCTACCTACCACATGAATTTCAAAATTTTTGGTTCATAAGGAACAGATATAAGTCCGGGGCCGCCGTACAAAAACCTGCACCCCCCTCCCCCGCTGATCCTCTGGGACATTTTTTTTTCTTGAAGGGGGAGTCCTAAGGAACATTTCTAGCGGTTGTCCTCAAAAAAAAATGGCCCCACTAACAAAATGGCAGCCATTTTGGTTGACCTTCACCCTCAAACTTGACACTTTCCCTAATAACTCGTAAATGGTACGACTTAGGGCAAAACATACTATGACAAAAAAAAAAAAAAAGTTCTACATTAAATTTAGAACATTGTATGTCATTATGTTGAATGTGTGAAGTGGCCGCATTCGTGAGATACACGCGCGTGAAGTTTCGCATAGCTCATAAAATGAAAAAGAAAGATAGAAATAATGGTAAAGTATAGGAAAATTTTCCATCCGAGGTTTTTTTTTTGGCCTAATCGACTCAAAACACTACACCTATCAACAAAAGAGTCCTGGTCCCCAAAAGGGTGTGGGGGTCAAACCCCTCCCCCAAAATAGGACTTTTGCTTATAAATTACTCGACGAAAACGTAATTTTTCACAAAATTAGTTATGAACAATGTTAATCTACGTTATCTTCAATTTTTATGTGAAACGCATAAGGTCAGTCAGAATAATTGTGAACAAAATGACGTTTTTTTCTTTTTCTTTTTTTTTAAAAAAAGTTAAAAATCTCTAACAAAAAGTGACCCAAACTTGGTTCTTATGATACCAAATAAAAGGTAAAACCCTGGTCTACAATTTCGCTTAATAAAACACCTCCTATCCAACACGTGGTGCTCGTGACAAAGGCGTTCACAATTGCCCAGGGCTTGTTCACAATTACCTTGTCAATTCATGGGTAATTGTGAACACGTACAGTGTTTATCGGTTATAAGAACCTTGGAAGGAACTAGAGATTTCGTCACTATAACCGATATGTTGTTATAACCGATATTGCTTTTTTTTGATCGATATTTTTATTATGGGGGGGGGGGTATGAATTACGAAATAGTTTCATCCCAACAAACGAATTCTTGGGAGAAAAAAATGAGCTAATTGATCCCAAAATGAAGGGTCAAATGAAGAGGAGCAATTGTAGGCTTCAACCCCTGATAATTAAATACTCTGTTCTACACAAAGAGGAGAAAACGGATACAGATATCAAGGCATGTTTTCAAGGACCAAAGAGGCAAAAGTCTCTATACCTTCCAAAAAAAATTGTTTACAGAGCTCGCCGGCCGATCAATTCGAAGAATTGTATTGTAAAATTAACGCCTACCTAAACATCCAAGATTTACAACTAGGGACCAAAGTAAAAACGTTAATATCCGTGACAATCGGTTCCATTCTATTCTCTTTTATTTGTCCATATGTTTTTGTTTGTACATTTGTAACATCCTAGTCTTTATTGGCACGTGTTGGTTTAAAATTCACCAAAAAAAAAAAGGTTTTTAATGCCTGTAGGTTCTTATATCAGATATTTTATGCTGGACGGACCAAAAATCTGGTTCTTAAAAGCGATATGTTCTTATAAGTGATGTTCTTATAAACGATAAAAATTAACATTATGTCTTATGGAGTTTTGCCGGGACTTTCAAATTTGGTTCTAAAAAGCGATATGTTCTTATAACCGATGTTCTTATAACCGATGTTCTTATAACCGATGTTCTTATAACCGATAAACACTGTATACAAAAATGTGGTACGTTCTGTAGAAACCAGGTTATCGTGTTTTTGTAGTAGAAAGGGCCACTGCATGTTTTTTGAAAAAAATTTCTGGAGAGGGTTAAAAAACAAAAATTTTAAATTTCTGTTGTTTTTCACCCTCCTGGCAAATTTTTAAAAAAAAGCATGCAGTGCCCCTTTCTAGAATCACTACAAAAACACGATAACCTGATTTCTACAGAACGTACCACAAATAATAACAATTAAATTTTGTAGTAGGATCATATTTTATCAAGTAAAAAAAAAAAAAAAAGCTCGAAATTACAGCTTTTTGACTATTTTTGTGTTAAATTTTTGCTAGCTTCTCGAGATGTTTTCCATTTGTAATTAACATATTTTACAGCTCTGTTCAACTGTTTTGTGCTGAAATTTCTCTTTCAAGATTTATTTTTCGATTTTGGCTTCATTTCAGCCAGAAATATGGATGAAAACTTTGGAAATATTTGAAATATTTACTTGTTCACAAATACCCATGTGCACAAAAATTTATCCGGCTAATGGTGATCGGCAAATAAATATTTTTGCATACATCGTTTCATACTGCAAATACATGAATAATATTCTTCATTGTATATGAAACTACATAAAACAAATTCGGGGTGTTTTACTCAATTTTTCAAATTTTAGAAATTTTTCAACAAACTGACAAACATAACATAGAACCGCTTTTTTTTTGGAACTTCAAAACCAGTGTTGTTAGAACGAAAAGAACGGGAACGGAAACGGAAACCAAAAAACGAAATTAACGCTATTTTTAAGATGAACGGAACCGAAAAAAGAACTGAAACCCAAAAATGAAAGAACGGAATCAGAACCGAAAACTCGGAACCAAAAATTTCGTTCTTTAAGTTCTGAACAGAAACAAAAAATAAAGTCTTGAGAAAACCGAAAACAGAACAAGAACCGAAAAAAATACCGTTCTTTTCGGTTCTTTTCGGTTCTTTACAGGTTTTTTCGAAAAATAAAATAATTATCATTTTTTTTTCATTTTTTTAAAGAGAGAAAAGAAATGAGCAGAAAGTGAAAAAAATTACAATTCCACATTTCCTCACAGGAAATTTCAGATGAAATTTGCCGGCAATTTTTTTACTCTTGGTTTACAGTTTTTTAGTAATCTTTTATTCTATCTACGAACAACGGCAAAACCAAAAATGAATCTACCAAAAAATAATTTTTCTAGGGTAGTTGTCTTTGATATTAAAAAATTCTGGGGAAAAAGTAGACCTCTACTCCCGCAGTTGAAATTATGGCCATTTTACTACGTTATTTTCAAAAAAAAAATTCAACAGAAACAATATGTACTTGATGGAAAAGGATTTATAATTTTCTCATCAATTTTGGTGAGCTCTTTCAAGGTTTTACGACTATCTGAAGTTTTTAATCGTGAAAAAACACCATATAAGCGAGAAACCACTGCCCTAGAAAATTTTCTGAAGAATCATTTTTTGGTAGAATCATTTTTGGTTTTGCCGTTGTTTTTTTTTTTGAAAAGAGACCAAAAATTACAAAAAACCCTTACAGAAATGTTGTTATTTTGGCTGATTTTTCAAATCTTGAGCATTTTATACGGAAAGAAATGGCCAAATGAAGAAGCTAACGTCGGATTCCTCGGATTCGTGTTAAGCAGGTCAAAATACCCCGACGAACGCCCTTTTCGCGATCATTTTACTTTAAATGTCGAAATTCACTTTTTTCATTGATTTTTCATGACAATAAAATTAAAATTTTGAGATTTAAAGTAAAATGATCGCGAAAAGGGTGTTTATCGGGGTATTTTGACCTGCTGAACACGAATACGGGATTGGGTTTTTCATTTGATCATTTCTTTCCGTATAAAATGCTCAAAATTTGAAAAAAATCTGCAGAAAGAACAACATTTTTTACGGGTTTTTCACAATTTTCGGCCATTGCGCCACCTCAATCGCCAAAACTGAATACGTGACGTGAATCTACGTCAAAAAACACATATTTAGGATATTTTCAAAAATTAGTCGAACTTCGCTGTTAAGGTCTTTTTTACAGTTGAAAATTTCAAATGGCCAAAACCTCATGAAGGAGTGCACCAAAATTGATGAAAAAATTATCATAAAAAGACCTCTACGAGATGTAACTTTGTGCCAAAGAACAGAAAATTTCATTCACTTCCGTTGGAATTAAAAATTCTTGAAAATGATGCAATAAAATGGCCATAGCTCTGAAAGGGAGGGGGTTGGGGGTCAAATTTTTTTCCAGAATTTTTTTTCATTAAGGTACACAATCTGGGAGCATTAGATTAGAAATCGGGGCTGGTGCCAAAACCACCCCTTATCCGGCTATACCCTTTGTGAACAAAAACACTGAAAAATGGAAAGAACAGAACGAAAAGAACAGTTCTGGTACGGAAAAGAACGGTTAGGGAACGGAAAAGAACGGTTCGGGAACGGAAAACCAAAACGAAAAAAAATGAGGAACGGAAACAGAACCGAAACAGAGAACTGAAAACAGGAAGAACAGAACAGAAACTGAGAACAGGAACAAAATCGGCAAGAACGAAACCTAAAAACGAAAACAGAGAACAAAATTTTCTTTTAGAACAGAACCGAACAGAAACCAAATAATTCGGTTCTAACAACACTGTTCAAAACAAAACGGTAATTTTCACAAATGAGCAATCTAAACCGCATTTTCACCAATTCCATGTTATTCCTCACTAAATTCTGCATATTTTAGTCAATTTGTGCACTCTCATGGAATTAATAGGACCTCCCCCCCCCCAATCAAAAGAAGCCTTATGCATGCAAGAAGACAAGGTCCCAGTGACATGGTGATTTTAAAATTACGCCAAAGGCATACCAATAATGTTATCACTCGAGTTCGAAGAGCCATTTTCCAATTTTTCGCATATCCAGAAGGGAGTGATATGTGACTAAAAAAAAAAGCAAAATCTTGCAGAGTCCTTTTCCAATTTTTTTTTTCTGAAAAAACGTCAAGCAGGACTCATAGGTAAGATGTTGAGGAGGCGTCCACGTCAATTTCTCGCGTGGAAATTTTTTATTTTCCAAAAAAATCTAAGTGCCAATATTTTCTGCAAAATGACACCATCAAAATACAAAATGAAAATAATCGTTTTTTTTGAAAACTCCATGCATTCAAAATGGCGTCGTACATAGGTCTTTGAAAATTCCGCTTGTTAACGCTATGCATTCAACACAAAATTCATTTCCCACTAGAACTAATATCTTTTCAGCTTTCCATCACTGCATGGCGTAAATATAAAATACACGTATGCAATTTTTGATTCGCGATTAAGGCCATTTTAGATGGGCACTTATTTTCTTTTCAAAAACTCTTTAAAGATCTTCGTTGATTAATTTAATCATTTTTTAATGGTTTTACTAAAACGGGACTTGATGAAAACTTTATTGAAATTATTATATTTGTGCTACTTTGAAAAGTTATGTACTTATCGGTACCATGCCAGTTGGTAGAAAGGACACTTGGTAGAAAGGACAACTGGTAGAAAAAAAGGAGAAAAAAGAGAAAAACATTTCTGTTGCCAACCCATCGCATTTAAAAACAAAAAAAAATGCAGTAGGTAGAAATAATTACTTTATAAATTTGGATTTTAAGCAAACAAAATACCTGAAAGGTAGAAAGGGCACTTGTTAGAAAGGACAACTGGTAGAAAAAAAGAAGGGAAAATGGAAATATTATAATTACCTATGTAGTTTTCAACCTTCAAATTGAAAAATTATCTTTTACACATAGCATACAAAAATTAACAAAAGGGACATACGGTGGAAAGTGGAAAATTGAAAGGAAAAAGGGATAAGAAGGTAGCTAGGTACTTTTATTTATTACTAGCCTATCAAAATTTTATTAATTTTCTATCACTTGTCCAGTCTAACAGTTCTCAACTCTCAATTGCTTTATAAAATACTCTTTATGATTTTTCAATACAACTGTTAGCAACAGAAGTAGGTATAGGTACATTGCCTTTTTTCTACCAGTTGTCTTTTCTACCAAATGCCCTTTCTACCTGTTCAGGTAAGTACATAATATTTCTACATACTGAATTTTTTTCGTCTGTAAATGCGATGGGTTGGCAACAGAAACGTTTTCCCTTTTTTCTCTCTTTTTTTCTACCAGTTGTCCTTTCTACCAAGTGTCCTTTCTACCCCATGACCTGGTATCTACTTATCTACTTGTTTTATCTACATATATTACTTTAATTTCTCAATTATAGGTCTTTAGGATTAACAACAGTAAAAAAACACCCAAACAATTTCATCATAATTTTACAATTTTTAAAACGACGATTTTTTCAGAACAACTGAATCTCAAGGTGAGGTGAGGTTTAGTCTTTAGCAGGGGTTGAGAACGGAACGGGAACGGAACGGAAAACCGGAACGGGAACGCCAGGTTTTTCAAAATGAACGGAACGGAACGGTAAAACAGACCGGAAAAAATTGTGGAACGGGAACGGAACGGAACGCAGAACGGAACATCTAAAGAACGGAAAAACGGAATGGAACGGAAAAACGTTTAAATTTTATCCGGTTTTCCGTTCTTCCCTTTTTTTTTAAATTTGTACTAAGTATCTCAAGTGTTTTCTGGATGTTAACGCCAATGAATACTAAGGTGATGGAAAAAATAAGAAATGATGAAAAAATGTGAAAAATGTTTTCACATTTTTTCATCATTTTCTTATTTTACTACGAATAAATTTGAAATTCAATTTAATATGAAAAATCGACAATAAAAATTGAAAATTACACACGTATAAAAAGAAAGATGGTGATTTTAATTATTATTTAGAATTTTGCAATTCACATTGTTAATGGCGGAAATAGGTATAGGTAGGTATGTTTAGAAAAATCGATATAAGTAACCACTTTTTCATGATCTTCAACTTTTTTCTATAATCACATGATTTTTTAGCGGAGGATGAACCGCGGGGGAGGGGGGTAGCCGAGTGAAAAAAATTGTGAAAAAACATCAATTCTCCAATTTAAGTAGCTCTAAAAAACCCTTAGAAAACACACTGAATCTTTGCCTTCAGACAAACAGGAACAAAAATTTTGAATTTTTGAAAATACAAAAAATTGTTGTTTTCATGTTTCATCCTCCGCCAAAAAATCGTGTGATTATAGAAAAAAGTTGAAGATCATGAAAAAGTGGTTACTTATATCGATTTTTCTATACATACCTACCTATACCTATTTCCGCCATTAACAATGTGAATTGGATTCCGAAAATGAGATAGTTTTTGCATTTTCGTCGATTTTAATCAAAGATATGGCGATTTTTCATTACAAAAAGGCAACTTTCGCAAAAAAAGGTCATAATTCGACAACAAAGGCTCGGCGAAGAAAACGGTCTCCAGATTCGGAATCAGCGACCTCGAATTAGTCGCAAACGGCACAAATTTTGAATTTTTTGAAAATGATCAATTTTTGAAAAAAACCATGAACTATAGCCTTATGATTTTTATGGATTTTGATGATTTTCAGAAATTTCGATATTTGTGTCTTTTTCGACTAATTCGAGGTCGCTAATTCCGAATCTGGCGACCGTTTTCCTCGCCGAGCCTTTGTTGTTGAGTTATGGCCTTTTTTCGGTAATAAAAAGACAACTTTCGCGAAAAAAAAGGCCATAACTCGACAACAAAGGCTCGGCGAGGAAAACGGTCTCCAGATTCGGAATCAGCGACCTCGAATTAGTCGAAAACGGCACAAATTTTGAAGTTTTTGAAAGTCACGAAAATCCAATAAAATGCATGAATAATAGTTCATGTTTTTTTTTAGAAAATTGATGATTTTCAAAAAATTGATTTTTGTCGATTTTAATCAAAGTTTGAAAATTTGCGTAGAAAAGTATTTTTTGTTGAAAAATTGCGTGATATGTTGCTCAAATTGTCGAAAAATTGTGTAAAATTTTGAACATTTGAAAAAAAGTGTGTATTTTGTTGAACACTGGCGTGAAATGTTGCTCAAGTTGTCGAAAAATTGTTTAATTTGATGAAAAATTGTGTAAAAGTTGAAAAATTGGGTAGAAAAGTGATTTACCTGTTGAAAAATTGTGTAAAATGTTGCTTAAAAGGTGGAAAAATTGCCTACATTGGTGAAAAAGTGTGTAAAATGTTGAAAAAATTCGTAAAATTTCTTCAATTGTTGAGAAATGTTGCATAGATTGATGAAAAATTGTGTGAAATGTTGAAAAAAGTTGTAAAATTGCATGAATTGTTGCAGTTTTTCGACAATTCTGTAAATTTTTCACAAATATCTCGACTTTTTCACACAATTTTTCATCAATTTGTGCAAGATATCTCGACAATTGAAGCAATTTTACGTATTTTTTCAATATTTTTCACACTTTTCACCAATTTTGGCAATTTTTGAAAAAATCCAAAATTGACATTTTCAACAATTTCTCTAAAATCGTCGTTTGTAGTCGTTTCTTGTCGTTTCTTCAAGAAACGACACTTTTTGGGCCTCCAGAGGTGATTTTTGAAAAAATCCAAAATTGACATTTTCAAAAATTTCCTTAAAATCGTCGTTTTTAGTCGTTTCTTGTCGTTTCTTGTCGTTTCTTCAAGAAACGACACTTTTTCGGCCTCCAGAGGTGATTTTTGAAAAAATCCAAAATTGACATTTTCAAAAATTTCCCTAAAATTGTCGTTTTTAGTCGTTTCTTGTCGTTTCTTCAAGAAACGACACTTTTTGGGCCTCCAGAGGTGATTTTTGAAAAAGTCCAAAAATGACATTTTCAAAAATTTCCCTAAAACTCTCGTTTTTAGTCGTTTCTTGTCGTTTCTTCAAGAAACGACACTTTTTGGGCCCTCAGAAGTGATTTTTGAAAAAATCCAAAAATGACATTTTCAAAAATTTCCATAAAATTGTCGTTTTTAGTCGTTTTTTGTCGTTTCTTCAAGAAACGACACTTTTTGGGCCTCCAGAGATGATTTTTGAAAAAATCCAAAAATGACATTTTCCAAAATTTTCCTAAAATAATGTCGTTTTTAGTCGTTTTTTGTCGTTTCTTC
>JAVBJF010001319.1:0-16281 GCA_033439095.1 Pseudococcus viburni
TTCAAACATTTTTCCATGAGGTGAAGAGATTTATAATTGGAAGTCCAGAGTTACTAGAGGTTATATGAAGCACATTTTAGATTACCTATCCATGGTGATATCATTCTTTTTACTTTATTTACTAAAAAAATCAACAATATTTGCAGGTTGATTGCTCCCAAGTTCACAGCTTACCTAATGTAACATTCACTATTGGTGAAACAAAGCACACAATGGTAGGAAATGATTATATTTATGAGGTATGGTTCCATGAATTTCATAGGATTTTTTTCAAATAGTGAATTTAAATAAATACTGATATATTCTGTTCTATTATATTTGCACAGATAGAAGAAAATTGCCGTATTGTTATTAAAAAGAATCCAAACGATCATTGGGTTTTAGGAGAACCTTTCATAAGAAAATATTACACAGTATTTGATATGAAAAATCACAAAATTGGATTCGCAGAAAAAAAGTGATAGTTCCCTATCTATGTATCACTCGATTGATCACTAAAAAAAGAGCAAATATTTTGTAAGTTGAAAAATTTGATGTATATAGAACAGCACAAAAACCTGTTCTAAAGACAATTATTATCATAATTAATGGAAGAATGTTTGAACAAGGATTTAATATTATCCAGGGTTACGGTCGTAACCCCACCCCGCCCTACCCTCAGACCAACGAACGAAAACGAAACGTAACGCGACGACCGTACACACTGTTAATTCTCTACTGATTTGGAGAGGCGTATTCCTTTGATGTGGAAATGCCGCCGTTCGATTTTGTGAAGAAAGCGTTTGGAAAAATGAAAAAACAGCAATAATAAAATAATTTTTATTTTCCAAGCGCTTTCTTTTGTGATAAGAACGAGATTTCTACGTGCAAATGGAAAGAAGTTACAAAATGCAAAAAAATTTATTTTTGGTAGATTTGGTTTTGAAGTCATTTTATGTGAGCAAACGGTTTGAGGAATTGGCTGGATGGATTTTGTTGAAAATTTGGGGATGTGTTCTGGTAGGGGTGCCGGTGAAAATGTACTCAAAAAAATTTGAAAATTTTGAAATTTGACCCTTTACCCCCCTTTTTGGGGCTTCAAAAATTTTCAAAATTCAAATTTGAATTTCGAAATCGACTTTTGGGGTTAAAATGCAACTATTCTGAAAATTTGGGGTAAATCGGACCATTTTTGAAATTTTGAGAGCTTTCCAAAGTTTTGAAAAATGTATGAAATAGGGCATTTTTGAAGGAGAAATGCAGGAAAAGTATGTAGAGTTGAGGTTTGAGGTTTGTGAAAGCGGGTGAAGACATGTTTTAAGAATACATTTGTCTTTGTTTTATTTCGATTACAGTTTTTAAAAGTTTTGTAGCTTTGTATAAAACTTGTGAAAGTTTTCTCAGTTTGATGAATGCGTAATAATAATATATAACAGTGTTACCAGTTGTTGAGTTGAAAATGTGTAATCATAAGTAAACATCTGATATATCATCATAATCATAACCTGTATTAATATAATAATAATAGAAAACTTTGAAACTTTGAACTTTGATGGTCGAGTTTGTAGAATCGTTGAATGATGATGAATATCTTATTATCTATCTATGTACAAGTTCTAAATTTTTTTTCAATTGCATCATCGTCGTACCAAAACAGTGATAATAAATAATATGCCCATTTAAATTTTATGGGCGAAATTGAAAAAAATCACCTTATTTTTTAAGTAAATAATTTTGTTGATGAAAATCCCAACTGTGCTCATTCGTGAATTTCTCTTTTCCATCTCTTCGCGATCGTCTCAAAAATTAGGAATAAAAAAGTTCTGCTAAATTCCATTTATCTGTACTAGTGATAATAAATAATATCAATCAAATCGATATATACGATCGATGGAAGTGGTTAGATAGCGTTAACAGTGAATGTTTTTCGTTGAAGTCTATGGAGAAAAAGAATTCAAAAAATTGAATGAAACGTGAACGTTCGCTCATCGTAGTTACAGAAAATTGTTTGATTTCGGTACCGTTATGACGTTCTGGTATGTTGGTAATTGTTATTAAGTAGTACGATACGATGGTAAATAATAGAGATAAAGTAATAATAAGTGATTAATTGATTCACAGCTGACGCGCAGAGTATATTCGGTGCTGAATGGAAAGCAGCGGTATATGTATCACGAATGACCGGAAGTGTAATGTTCAAATTAGAATCTACGGTCAGGGTGTACTTGGCAGCAGAGAATTGTTCAGCGGTTTCAATCATCATGTAATTTTCGAGTTTTATTCCGCAGAACCTATCGTCGCAGATTCAAAATCATCAGCCAGTGGTTTCAAGATCGTCGGGTATGTTATCTACGGTTCGGTTCGATAGTATTGATCGTTTGTATCATAGTTGGTATAATGGAGTAAGAAAAGCAGAAAGAAAAATCGAAGTTATCGGTTAGAATCACAGTTTAGTTTACTAATTGGTTTTAGAAACGAGTTACAAGTAGATCGATCTGAAATAAATTCTTGGCAATTACATTCGAGCGTCGTAGAAGTAAATTTTTACTTCTTCATTCACATTATACGTAGATAGATAAATTTTAATATCTTTTCAATCGTCTAATGTTTAGTTTTACTTCACAGAACATATCGTTGACCTGAAATCATCAGCCAGTGGTTCAAGATGATCGGTTATTTTACGAAATCTTCGGTTCGATAGCAGTCATCGGTTGTTTCATCGTAGTCTGTATATAATGGAGAATGGAAAGCATAATGAATAATCGATGTTATCGGTTAGAATCGCATTTTATGTGTAATAATATTTGTGTTACTTCTTCATTCACATTCTACGTAGATAGATAAATTTTATTAACTTTTCAATCATCTAAACGAAATTTTCGGTTCGATAGCAGTCATCGGTTGTTTCATCGTAGTCTGTATATAATGGAGAATGAAAAGCACAATGAATAATCGATGCTATCGGTTAGAATCGCATTTTATGTGTAATAATATTTGTAATAATGTTGTTTGTTTGTTTTAAGTTCGAAGATGGTTTCTCGTACGTAGCTACGTTGACCTGATATGTATATGAAATTTCAGTGTGATACATGTATAATGTTGTTTGGTTTGGTTTAAATTTAGGTGCTCGAAAAAGATGATGTATCAACGGAGGTAAAAGGATATGAATTTTGGTCGAAGAGTATCGCAGTTGGTAATTGAAAAGATTTTGATTTTTTTGCGGATCGATCGAAGAAGAGTGGATATTAGATAAGTAAAATTTGTGTATACTGTAGGTAGTGATAAAAATAGATATATTTGGTACTTTGTGTGATTTGTTGTAATTTTAGCTGCCAAGACAATGTCAGCCAGTGATCCAGTGATTTATGATCGGTCGAAGAAGAGTGTAATTTTCCGTAGAATGGTATCGCAAGTTATGAAAAATGAAACCAGTAAATTTGAACGCTAATTCTATAGGAAAGTTTGCAATTCGTTGAAAAATGTATGTATACGTGTATGAGTGTGAATATGTTAATTTTCTGGTATTTGTTATCGAGGTATTTTGTATTATAATGAAAAAAGGATGGGAGTATCGAGTTATGATATTACCAATGGTAGTTGTTCGTTCAAAGATAGTCGATAGAAGAAGTTGTTACTTTGATTCTGAGCAGGTTTAGAATCAAATTAATAATTCGAGCAGTAGTTTCTAAATCGATAGGAAATGAATTTTCGTAGTGTTTGTTAGTTGTTCACTGATTTTGAATATTTCAATAAGCGCTAAAATCAGTTAGATAAGTACCTATATCGTGGAATAAAAAATAATTTGTTGATGACTTTTTTTAAATTTTTTTCAGATGAATTTGAAAACGGATGTTACAGAATTGAAATCGAAAAATATGAAAATATTTCAACAATCAGTACATACTCGTATCCGTTATCGTGTTTATTGATAAAATTTATTGAAAAGTAATTCGAGTGATCCGAAGCGAATGTATTTCAAGTGGTGTAATAATTTTTATTCGATTAGAGCGGTGTATGAGGTAATTAGATAGGGAGTACGGTATTAAACGTTGGTTATTTCTATTTTCAGAGTAGTACATTCGTGTACATACGTGTATCAATACGAGCGTAATGTATTGTATGTAAACGGTTTTTCTAATTTTAGAGTAGAACGTTCGTGTACCTACGTGTATGAAGTCGAGCGTATTGTAATGAAAAACTAGTTTTATTGTATAGGTATAACGGTGATAGAAGGGGATTGTAAGGTGATTTTAACGGCGAAGAGGTACGTATGTGAGCAGTGCGAAGGTTTAGTGTTGTAGTAACGTTTGTCAGAGTCGGTTTATTTTCGAAATGTCAGTTTGGGTGTGTTATGGTGACGTCGATGCGATGGAGAAGCAGAAGCAGGAAAAAAAGAAGGCGCTATTTCAGGAGTTGACGGTAAAAATAGAAGAGAAATCCGAAGAAATGAAGGCGGCAGGTCAACGGTTGTGCACATTAATGGATGAATTACGAGAACTTACGGCGAAACTGGGAGAGATGCAGGAGAGTGAGAGCGGAGAAAAGGACGGCGTCAAGCAGGAGCAGACTATGGTGAAGGAGGAGCCGGTGTCGATTGAAGACGTCACCGTTGATGAAGAATTCGAGTTACAGGAAGAAGGCTTGTTTGAAAGTGCGTTATTGAAGAGGCTCGGAGAAGTGGAAACCGGAGCTGTACCGAAGAGTGTAGTAAAAAAGAAAAAAAAGAAGCGGTGTAAGCCTGGATTCTACAATTGTTTCCCAGTGGGGTACGTGGACTCAATTCTCCGTAGATGTTTGGAAGTCGTAAGTCAGGCGATTGGTCAGCTCAAAGGGGACGAGAAGCTGATAGGTGTATTGTTTTGTAAAACGCTGGTTGACTTTCAGGATCGAACGGCCGATTGTGTGATGCGAAGTAAGAAAACAAATAGAATGTTTAGATTATAATGGTGAGTGTTTAGAAAGTGAATGTAGGATGTTAAGTTTATGATTGGTGTTTATTTTCAGATAGTCCGGTAGCAGCGAAAGTTGTTGAGGCGTTGGATGAGTGTATGTTCGTTGCAGAAAGGCTGAAATGTTTTAAAAAGTTGCCGAAAGAGGCTGTCGATGTTTTTCAAGCCATTGTTAAAGAAAAGCGCATAGCGCGGCGTGCGTTGAGAAAACGGCGAAATCAAGAGCGGCTTCGGTTAGTGTATGAAATGAGGCGTTTACAGTGAAAAAGAAATTGCCTTTTAAATGTTTTTTGAAGATGAAAAATTTTTTTTTGTTGTAGGTGAATTGTTATATGTTGATCGTAATAGTATTGTTATATGTTGATCGTAATAGTATGTTTTTCTTTGTTATATTTTGATCGTAACAGTAATTTGTGAGTAATTTTTTTTTGAAAATTTTTCTAAATTAACGTAGGCTGTGCCTTTTGTGTATTTTTCGATTATGTAAAAGGAAAGTTTTTGAGTCTACTGAAAAAAGTTTTTTGTTTACTTCGAGTTCGAAATTTCAAGTTGAGGGAATGGCGAAACAATAGGATTAATTGTATAGGTATAAAATATGTGAATGTACATTGTTATATGTTGATCGTAAATTCGTAATAGTAGGTTTTGATTGAGTAATTTTTGTTTGAAAATATGTTGATGAAAGTTAACGTAGGCTGTGCCTTTTCTGTAGTGTTTGGAGCAGAGAAAAAATAAAAAAACAGTACGAATATAAATAAAAGAGTTCCTAGTTTTAATTTTTTTTTTTTTAGGTATAAAAATGAAAAAAAACGATTATGAGGTAAACCCTTTTTTTCAGTGTTTGTTACCGCGTGTGAAGAAAGGACCAATTTTTTTTTTTTAAGTTGGGGATGGTTTTTGGAAGCGGTTGTAGAGGAAATGAAATCATAAAATGTTGACAATTTTGAATAATCACCTTTCACTTATCATTTTGGGGTTCAAAAATTCTCAAATTTGAAATTTGATTTTAAAAATCGAATTGCACTTATTTGTTAAAATTTATCAGAAATTGAAATTTTCCGGTGAATCGGACCAGTTTGTACAGTTTTGAAGTTTTCCTAATTTTTTTTAGAATGAGTGTGGATGAAATTTATGAAATACAGTCGTACCAGTTTTCGCGTTAAAAATAATAATAAAAATCGTCTCAGAAATACACACACACTTTGATATACAAATAATACATACATACATACATACACACACACACACATACACACACAAAGATGTGCCTGAAACAGACGACAGACGGTATTGATGATAATGAAGATGATAATTGATAAATAATTTGATGAAAAAAATTGATGAGGTACGTATATGTAAAAAAAAGAAAATTGTTGTGTTTGTGTGAAAAATTCGGTGGTGAAATTGTGAGTTTAGAATACATTTGGTGTTTGTGTTGTGGTTTGTTGGGTGTTGTGTGTTTCGCCGGTTATATTTTTATTGTAAGGTGTACTTGTAATTTGTCAAGACTGTAAAAAGAATTAGAAATGAAATGTCCATGTTATTAGCGATTTAAAAGTGGAGGTGTATTACGATTAAAATTTTGATAAGGTGTAATCATAATCGAAAGTGTAACGTTCGTATTGAGTGATTGAATTTATTTTCAATTGATTTGTATCGATAAGAGTAGTAAAAATTTATTGCAAATATGATTTCAGCTGTGCAACTTCGTAACAGTACAAACGTTTGAAGATTCCAGAAGAGAGGATTCGGGTTTTGTATTGGTGTTCAGAATTGGATCGAGTTAATTTTGGTTTATATAAAGAATGCATTCAGATAAGTATAATTAGTGTACCGTAGGTAATGCAATTGAAAACCCCGATACTTTTTCTGTTTTTTTCTTTCAAAGGTGTTCGAAGGATAAAGTACGAACGTTTGAAGATCGGAGAAGTGATGATTCGGGTTCAGTAGTCGGTGCTCAGAATTGGTTCGAAGTAATAGTCGTTTAAATTTGGAAATAACTTTCATTACGTGATAGGTGTTATTTCGATAATTTTGAATTCGATTTACAAGTAGTGTTTTATTTTCACAGGTACACCGAAGAATTAGCCAATAACTCGCTAAGTAATTCACCGAAAAGTTTTCAAGTACACCCTACCTTCAACTTCACCTTTGCTTTTATTTGAGAAACGTTTAAACTCAATGGATTATTTTCGAACAGAACTTGTATAGAAATGCGAAAGGAATTTCAGCGGATTAGTAGGCGATCGTTATTAAATTGATAAAGTATTCAAAATAAACGACATTTTCTTTCAGTAGAAGAAACATTTCGCTATTGTTTGAGAAAATTATCAGACCTGTTAAATAAATAAGTCATTGTTATGTTTCAACGAATCAGCAGTTAATCCTCGACTAGTATTAAAATGAACGAAGATTTATTAGAAATAAGGGTAAAATTTTTATAAGGTATTTCAGCGGAACGTAGGTGTAAATAAGTCATTGTTATTTTTAAACGAATCAGCAGTTAATCTTCGAGTTGTATCAAAATGAACGAAGACTTATTATAAATGAGGGTAAAATTTTTATAAGGTATTTCAGCCGAACGTAGGTAAATCAGCGTGAGTTTTAAAGGTTGGCAAGATGTTTGTATTGTGATTGTTGTTAGAAAGGGAAAAGTCGCTGATCAAATTTGTATTGATTTTTACGTTTTAGTGATTTACCAGTTTCCGAAGGAAGGTTGATTATGATGAATATCTTTATAATTTATCAAGAAAAGGAATTTCAGCAGACTAGTTGGTGAGTGTTATTAAATTGATCAGCAGTTAATGTTCGAGTTATATTAAAACGAACGATGACTTATCATGAATAAGGGTATTTTCCTGCCATTTTTATATTGATAGCAAAATAAGAAATACAATTTTCGAAACGTCTTTACAACCGAATTTTTCGAAAATAAAACGAACAAATAGCAATAAAAATAAGAAATACAATTTTCAAAACGTCCTTAAAACTAAAATTTTCATATTGATAGCAAAATAAGAAATACAATTTTCGAAACGTTTTTACAACTGAATTTTTCGAAAACAAAACGAATAAATGGCAAGATTGATAGCAAAATAAGAAATACAATTTTCAAAACTTCCTTAAAACTGAAATTTTCGAAAACAATTCCCCGACTTTTCAAATTTCTCAAATTTTCTCTTACAACCGAATTTTTCGAAAATAAAACGAACAAATAGCAATAAAAATAAGAAATACAATTTTCAAAACGTCCTTAAAACTGAAATTTTCGAAAAGAAAACGAACAGATTTTTCGAAAACAAAACGATCGAATAACAATATTGATAGTAAAATAAGAAAAATACAAATTTCAAAACGTCCTTAAAACTGAAATTTTCGAAAACAAAACGATTCCCCGACTTTTCAAATTTCTCAAATTTTTACAAAATTATTCATAGCAGTAATGGTTCAATTTGTATGAAATTCAATAAATCATGCAATTAGAAAAGAACCATCTTTTGAAGAAACAAATCGTCAAATATTCATAGCAAAATAAGAAATACAATTTTCGAAACGTCTTTACAACCGAATTTTTTCGAAAATTAAACGAACAAATAGCAATAAAAATAAGAAATACAATTTTCAAAACGTCCTTAAAACTAAAATTTTCATATTGATAGCAAAATAAGAAATACAATTTTCGAAACGTTTTTACTTTCGAAAACAAAACGAATAAATGGCAAGATTGATAGCAAAATAAGAAATACAATTTTCAAAACTTCCTTAAAACTGAAATTTTCGAAAACAAAACGATTCCCCGACTTTTCAAATTTCTCAAATTTTCTCTTACAACCGAATTTTTCGAAAATAAAACGAACAAATAGCAATAAAAATAAGAAATACAATTTTCAAAACGTCCTTAAAACTGAAATTTTTGAAAAGAAAACAAACAGATTTTTCGAAAACAAAACGATCGAATAGCAATATTGATAGTAAAATAAGAAATACAATTTTCAAAATGTCCTTAAAACTGAAATTTTTGAAAAGAAAACGAACAGATTTTTGGAAAACAAAACGATCGAAAAGTAATATTGATAGTAAAATAAGACAAATACAAAAATTTCAAGACGTCCTTAAAACCGAATCATTGAGCAGCTGGAGGAAAAATCAAATCTAGCACCTCTTCTCCGGCTTCGTAGATGATGTTCAAATACCTGCGGTATAGATTTCTGAGACGAATGTCTCGCTGAAAAATAAATAAACGAACGTTAGTTAAATAATTGTAATGAGAGGCGCGAGTAAGAGTATCGTTAATATACTTACTTCATTATGAACTTTCCGCGAGGTAACGGTAATTAAATTGCTTATCTGAGCGATCGTATGATAGTGGTCATGATCGGGAAGGACCTGTCGAAATCTTTGCAGAATGGTTGCTCCGCGTGGTTCGATCTGTAAAAGTAATAAGAAAGTATAAAATTCCGAAAATGGTTACCAGGACATGCGGTGAAAAGTTCAATGTACTTACTTGCATTGCCGGAGCGTTCGGGTATGGGTTGTTTTGTTGTCTTCCACGATTACGTCGATCAGCCATTGTTGTAAAAAAATAAGAAATGTATCGAAAAATCCAAATTAACGAGAACGAGAAATGAAAAACCAAAACGATGGTGATGATGGAATTACGTAAGAAACGTTCAAACGGAAACAGACAAAGAGTCGAGTATGCTGTGCTGTGAATGCGAATTCGCGGTTAAAAATCGTTGGAAGGGTTGAAAATGTTTTTAAAAAAAACGTCTTAAGGTGTTACGAATTCCAGGCATTGCAGTATCGCGAAGGCTAAAAATAGCAAAAATTCTTCTGAGGTTAAGGCATTGGAAAAGTACGTAGTCGCTTGTAAACGGCTTTCCAGGTTCCAGCCTTCCAGAAGCGTCTCGTTGCAGTTGCAACGTTTTGTAGTTTTGGTGTTGTTAATTTTTTTTCAGCGCGCGGTCGCCATTATTTTTTGATCTGAACTGTAATTTCGTTAGAAGTGTATTTTTAATGTTACAAGAGTAATTTTGAATATAAATTCATTCTCGGTTAAATACTTGAATAAATAATCGTGTTGCGGTTGTGCGGTTTTGTAAAGTGTTGTGTTATTCGGTGCTGAAAAGGTGTTCCGGTCAGGTATCGTTAGTATTGTTATATTTCATCAGTCGAAATGTCGCGTGATTAAATTTATTTATTTATTTATTCGATAAATTCATTCTCTGTTAAATACTTGAATAAATAATCGTGTTGCGGTTGTGCGGTTTTGTAAAGTGTTGTGTTATTCGGTGCTGAAAAGGTGTTCCGGTCAGGTATCGTTAGTATTGTTTTATTTCATCAGTCGAAATGTCGCGTTATTAAATTTATTAATTTATTTATTCGAAAAGTCGCGTAAGTTGCAATGAAAGTAGTGTTGTGAGATGGTATGGTGGAATGAGCGAAAAAGGAACGAGGTACTTAGGTGAAAAACAAAGGGCTGTGGCGATGTAGTGGTGAAGCAGCGTGTGTGATAGGTGACGGAAAGGTTGCATGTACGAGGGATTGAAGGAGGTTATTTCGATGAGTGATTGATGGAGGTTATTTCGATAGAAATAGAAATCAGGTGAAAAACTTGCAGTGTTAGTCTCGTTTACTTCATTTAGGTGTAAAGAATCGCGAATATGAAAATTTTAGTTTATTTTGATAAAAATTTTGAAAAACGGTTGGGGGGAGGTGTAATCGGGTTCGAAAAAAAAGTGGATTATATATTTGAAATTGTATAATGAAAAAAGTTCATCGTATTTTTTTACACTTGAATGAAGTAAAACAAAGGGCTGTGGCGATGTAGTGGTGAAGCAGCGTGTGTGATAGGTGATGGAAAGGTTGCATGTACGAGGGATTGAAGGAGGTTATTTCGATGAGCGATTGATGGAGGTTATTTCGACAGAAATTGAAATCAGGTGAAAAACTTGCAGTGTTAGTCTCGTTTACTTCATTTAGGTGTAAAGAATCGCGAATATGAAAATTTTAGTTTATTTCGATAAAAATTTTGAAAAACGGTTGGGGGGGAGGTGTTATCGGGTTCGAAAAAAAAGTGGATCATATATTTGAAATTGTATAATGAAAAAAGTTCATCGTATTTTTTTACACTTGAATGAAGTAAACGTCAGTAATACTGCGAATTTTTTAACTGATTTAAATTTTCATCGAAATAACCTCCTTCAAACCCTCGTATATGCAACTTTTCCATCATTTCTCACACTACACCGGAATGATGCAGGTAGCCGAATGATTTCTGAAACGGTGTAGTCGAATGAAAAGTTTTTCTTGAAGGTGATTTCTTTTATTTCGAATTTTATTTTCTTTGGTTTGAAAATTTCGTTTCTCGTTTAAAAAATTCGCAGCATTAATGAAGTGAAAATGGTATTTGTGTGAAAATATTACGACAATGAATTTTTTCAATTATTGGAAGCAAATTTTGGAAAAATTTCTAATAAATTTCTCAAATAGTGTAGCCGAATGATAATTTTTCTTTGAAGGAGATTTCGTTTATTGAAAAATTTGCAGTAGTTCGTGAAATTTGATTTTGAAAATTCGGTGGACACTCCGTATTATGAAAAATGCATCACTTGTAGGATGTTAGGCACAAAAATAAAAAATTTTAAATTTTTTGTTAAAAATTGGTGTTTTTTTTCATATTTTGGATAATGGGGAAATCGACGGGCTCACAGACAGGTGTGTGGAAGTGTTGTACGTGTTAATTCCATGTACCTAGTACCTACCTATGTACCATATTTGTATTTGTGGAAACTTGTGTTAATTTTGTGTATGTATGGAACCTTGTATATTTTTTTCCTGTATAATCATTTTTTAGCAGAATTTTTTCAACACAAATCTTTCAAGCCGAAATGGTATTTGCGTGAAAATATTAAGACAACGAATTTTTTTCAATTTCTGGAAGCAAATTGCGGATAAAGTTCTAATAAGTGCCTCAACAAACAGTGTAGCCGAATGAAAATTTTTCGTTGAAGGTGAATTCGTTTATTTCGTATTTTATTTTTTTTTGGTCTGAAAATTTCGTTTTTCGTTTGAAAAATTCGGAGTAATAATGAAGTGAAAATGGTATTTGGGTGAAAATATTACGACGATGAATTTTTCCAATTTTTGGAAGGAAATTTTTGAAAATTTTTTGTTGAATCTCTCAAATAGTGTATCCGAATGATAATTTTTCTTTGAAGGAGATTTCGTTTATTGAAAAATTTGGAGTAGTTTGTGAAATTTGATTTTGAAAATTCGGTAGACACTCATTCCGTATTATAGAAAATGAAGCATTTCGAGGATTTTAGGTACAAAAATAAAAATTTTAAAATGTTTTGTTAAAAATTGGTGTTTGATAATATTTTGGATAATGGGGAAATCGATGGGCTTACAGACAGGTGTGTGGAAGTGTTGTACGTGTTAATTCTATGTACTTTGTACCTACCTATGTACCATATTTGTATTTGTGGAATCTTGTGTTAATTTTGTGTATTTATGGAACCTTTTTTCCTTTTTCCTGTACAATCATTTTTTAGCAGAATTTTTTTCAACACAAATCTTTCAAGCTCAAATGGTATTTTCGTGAAAATATCACGATAAAATTTTTTTTAATTTCCGGAAGCAAATTTTCGAAAAATTTGTAATAAATTTCTGAAACAGTGTAGCCGAATGAAAATTTTTCCTTGAAAGAGATTGTTTATTTCGAATTTTATTTTTTTTTGTTTGAAAATTTCGTTTTCGTTTGAAAAATTCGTAGTAGAAATGAAGTGAAAATGGTATTTGCGTGGAAATTTAGCGACAATAAATTTTTTCAATTTCTGGAAGCAAATGTTTGAAAAATTTGTAATAAATTTTTCAAGCAGTGTATTCGAATGAAAACTTTTTCTTCTTTTATTTCGAATATTTTTTTTTTTCGTTTGAAAATTTCGTGTTTTGTTTGAAAAATTCGCAGCATTAATGAAGTGAAAATGGTATTTGCGTGAAAATATTACGACAATGAATTTTTTCAAAGTTTGGAAGCAAATTTTGAAAAAATTTTTAATAAATTTCTGAAATAGTGTAGCAGAATGATAATTTTTTTTTGAAGGAGATTTCGTTTATTGAAAAATGTGCAGTAGTAATGAAGTGAAAACGGTAGTTGCGTGAAAATATTACGACAATGAATTTTTTTCAATTTCTGGAAACAAATTTTTGAAAAATTTGTAATAAATTTTTCAAGCAGTGTATTCGAATGAAAACTTTTCCTTCTTTTATTTCGAATTTTTTTTTTCTCGTTTGAAAATTTCGTTTTTCGTAGCTTTATCGAAGAGTATAGTAAAAAAGAAAAAGAAGCGGTGTAAGCCTGGATTCTACAATTGTTTCCCAGTGGGGTACGTGGATTTAATTCTCCGCAGATTTTTGGAAGTCGTAAGTCTGACGATTGGTCAGCTCAAAGGGGACGAGAAGCTGATAGGCGTATTGTTTTGTAAAACGTTGGTTGACTTTGAAAAAATTACAGTGTAGCCAAATGATAAAGTCACTGAAAGGTATCGAAAAATGTGGTACAAGGGGTGCACTCCCCCCCCCCCTCATTGTTTTCGGAAGGGAATGTCGGTAGTATTTCGGATAATTTTCTGAAACAGTGAAGCTAATTAATAAGTCTATTGTAAGGAAAGTACGTATATTTCGAGAAAAGTTTCCATTTTTTGTGTCGAGTTGTTTTTCTTTGGTTCTATTATAAATCGACTTCGTTGTAGGAAATATGACTTTGTGGTGCCAGTACATTGATCATTTGATTATCAGCTCAGCATACTCGATTCCTTGTCTCTTTCAACGTTTCAACAATTAAGTAATGTGCACTCGTTTTTTTTTGGTTTTTCGGTAATAATTCTTGCCGGAGCGTTCGGGTACGGGTTGTTTTGTTGTCTTCCACGATTACGTCGATCAGCCATTGTTGTAAATAAAATAAGAAAGGTATCGAAAAATCCAAATTAACGAGAACGAGAAATGAAAAACCAAAACGATGGTGATGATGGAATTATGTAAGAAACGTTCAAACGGAAACAGACAAAGAGTCGAGTATGCTGTGCTGTGAATGCGAATTCGCGGGTAAAAATCGTTGGAAGGGTTGAAAATGTTTTTAAAAAAAACGTCTTAAGGTGTTACGATTGTTTTCAGAAGGGAATGTCGGTACTATTTCGGATAATTTTCTGAAACAGTGAAGCTAATTAATAATTCTATTGTAAGGAAAGTACGTATATTTTGAGAAAAGTTTCCATTTTTTGTGTCGAGTTGTTTTTCTTTAGTTCTATTATAAATCGACTTCGTTGTAGGAAATATGACTTTGTGGTGCCAGTACATTGATCATTTGATTATCAGCTCAGCATACTCGATTCCTTGTCTCTTTCAACGTTTCAACAATTACATAATGTGCACTCGTTTTTTGGTTTTTCGGTAATAATTCTTGCCGGAGCGTTCGGGTACGGGTTGTTTTGTTGTCTTCCACGATTACGTCGATCAGCCATTGTTGTAAATAAAATAAGAAATGTATCGAAAAATCCAAATTAACGAGAACGAGAAATGAAAAACCAAAACGATGGTGATGATGGAATTACGTAAGAAACGTTCAAACGGAAACAGACAAAGAGTCGAGTATGCTGTGCTGTGAATGCGAATTCGGGGGTAAAAATCGTTGGAAGGGTTGAAAATGTTTTTAAAAAAAACGTCTTAAGGTGTTACGATTGTTTTCGGAAGGGAATGTCGGTAGTATTTCGGATAATTTTCTGAAACAGTGAAGCTAATTAATAATTCTATTGTAAGGAAAGTACGTATATTTCGAGAAAAGTTTCCATTTTTTGTGTCGAGTTGTTTTTCTTTGGTTCTATTATAAATCGACTTTGTTGTAGGAAATATGACTTTGTGGTGCCAGTACATTGATCATTTGATTATCAGCTCAGCATACTCGATTCCTTGTCTCTTTCAACGTTTCAACAATTACGTAATGTGCACTCGTTTTTTGGTTTTTCGGTAATAATTCTTGCCGGAGCGTTCGGGTACGGGTTGTTTTGTTGTCTTCCACGATTACGTCGATCAGCCATTGTTGTAAATAAAATAAGAAATGTATCGAAAAATCCAAATTAACGAGAACGAGAAATGAAAAACCAAAACGATGGTGATGATGGAATTACGTAAGAAACGTTCAAATGGAAACAGACAAAGAGTCGAGTATGCTGTGCTGTGAATGCGAATTCGCGGTTAAAAAACGTTGGAAGGGTTGAAAATGTTTTTAAAAAAAACGTCTTAAGGTGTTATTTCCTCATTTTGGAGTTACCCATGAAAATTATGGAAATTTGCGTCCAAAATTATCAAATAATAGAATCGGCCAATCGTAGCCCACAGTTTTCTTCTTTCTGATTGGCTCAAGTTAATGTGACGTTTCAATGATTGGTTCTATTGTAAATCGTTACCCATGAAAATTATGGAAATTTGCGTCCAAAATTATTAAATAATAGAATCGGCCAATCGTAGCCCACAGTTTTCTTCTTTCTGATTGGCTCAAGTTAATGTGACGTTTCAATGATTGGTTCTATTGTAAATCGTTACCCATGAAAATTATGGAAATTTGTGTCCAAAATTATCAAATAATAGAATCGGCCAATCGTAGCCCACAGTTTTCTTCTTTCTGATTGGCTCAAGTTAATGTGACGTTTCAATGATTGGTTCTATTGTAAATCGACTTCTTTGTAGGAAATCTGTCTTTGTGGTGCCAGTGAATCTATCATATGAATAAAAAATTTTTGTTTTTGAAGCTGCATAGGAAGCGGCTGTAGAGGAAATGTAATCCCGAAATGTTGACAATTTTGAAGAATCATTCTTCACTTATCATTTTGGGGTTTTCAAAAATTGATTGTTTTTAAAATGTTGATTCATTTCTTCCCGGAAGCTGCAAGTCAGTCCATTAGTTAGTCGAATAGGGATAAGAAGTAGGTAGGTGTCTTGTTTTTTAAAACAGTGATCTGTATAAGTTCAATAATGCATCCAGAGGTTTACTGTTTGAGATGTCAAGTATATCCCTACTTATATTTGTGGAAAAATTGTGGACCGAAATAATGAACCAAGTTGCAGCAATTTTAATAAAATAGCAGCTTAATTTTTTTTGCCGTAAAATATAACGAACTTTAAGGAAAACTACAGATTGCATTTCTTTAAGCGACCAGTATAGTAACGTTGTGTATTTTCCTATGCTGTCTATTTCCACCATTTCGTACATGGAATACCAGTTACTTATTTTTGTTTGATCATGCGGAGATCAAAGTTTATGAATGGTTTGCTGTCCATCTTCACCATTTCGAAA